>NQII01013442.1:0-19641 GCA_002778355.1 Clitarchus hookeri
ATTGCGGGCGTCGTACACGAGCGACCATGGCGATATATGACCAGTATATTGCCCAACAGGTAAGGAAAGATTGACGGCAGGCAGTGGGTTAAATCGCAAGACACATGTGCAACTCATTACGGGGCGTCCGACAGCGCGTTTTTCCGTGGCCAGGAGACTGTATAGTGCTGGTTTGTTCGTTTGGCGACCAGAACTGTGTTTGCAACTGATGCCTACCCATCGGAGACGGCATTTGTTGTAGTACCGGGAAACAAGAAATGGAGACCTCAGCAATAGGGTCGAGTGTTTTTTTATGGACGAGAGCAGATTAGTCCCAACAGTAATTTTGGATATCTATACATCTGGAGAGAGCGGAGAACACGCAATTATGCCTCTAACATCTTCAAAAGGCGCCGGTTTGCAGGTGGCGGACTTTTCGTTTGGGGAGGCAAAATGCTTGGTGGCCGTACAGAGTTCAGTCACTGGTAACCACTATTGAAACAAATATTTCCTTTCTCAGTGGCGTTTTCCCTTGGATTCCGTTGGCGCCAAACTCCTATTCATGAAAGACGTTATACCTCGTCGTACAGCAGCTGTCGCTGATCTGTTCAAGAGTGAAGATATTTGCCGTATGTGTAAGCTCACTCTTAAATGCAGTAGAACACGTGCAGGAGGTTGTTGGTCAACGCCTGGCAGCACGTCGCCAGCCCCCAGCGACTCCACAGTTGCGATCGGTGCTGCAAGAGGAATGTTCCATGAAGTCTCAAGCTCGTCGTCAACCTCGTACAGAGTATAAACAGACGGTGGACGTCCTGCATCGATGCCAGGGGGATGGAGGTTCATATCCACGACAGAAGACTGCATTTTTCTTGCTTGCCGCCCGCCACATGGAAGTTTCTGTAGTCTGTCTTGATGTGCTCGGAACTCTCTTTTGAACAGAAATTCTTTGCATTCCTTTGATTTCTTTCTTGGGCTGTGTTGTTCACCTTTCCTATACTATTACATCTCGACGATGTTACTGTATGCTTTGTTCCTATTTGGAAACATTTCTGCGCTACGTTAGATGCAAAAACCTGCCCTGTCCTTATTTAAGCACATCATTGTATAAATAAGAGTGCAGGGACCAATTTTTTATTATTCCAAAAGCTTACACATCTTAAAAGAACTGAAATTGAAACGATATGCCAGTTTACAAGTAAGTATAACATCTGATCCCATTCACTGAACAGTACTTCTCTTTAAGAAAGGTGAGATACTTGCAGGGTAATTTATTTACAGGTTGTGCGTGATATGATAGTTAATTAAAGAAGATAAGTTTAGTTCATTAGNATACTTGCAGGGTAATTTATTTACAGGTTGTGCGTGATATGATAGTTAATTAAAGAAGATAAGTTTAGTTCATTAGTTTTGGCTCAATGCATAACGAAATAAACAAAAACCAAAGTTTTATTACCAAATTTATGTGAAATCAATAGGAGAAATATGTGTAGACAAGTAATTAAATAAAACAGCAACGAGTTGAATGATAATTATTTTATACATTGCCAAAATATTCATGTGGTACATTATCGTAATGCACATCAAATCGACAGTATTTTCACGCTTACCGTACATCATACAAATTATTGAAAATACCTCTGTATTTTAAAAAAATACGTACAAAGAAAAATGCAAGCACGAACGTTATACAATTTTCATTCATTAATATTTCGATAACTTTCTCCAATTATTCTTGAAAAAAAAAATTTGCGAAATATATCGTGTAACATCACAAGTATGCATTTTGTTTAGCAACGACAAAAATAAATAAAATAAATTTAATGCCTCATTCTGGATTATGTATGGTAACAAACCTTACCCAATGAAACGTAGCAACTTACTACTCTGAGCACTGCTACGGATGTGATTGGGTTCTGGTAAGAGTCCTATAAAAGAAATAAAATAACTACTGAAGTTTTCAGGATTTATCGCCTTCAGGGGCTTCCCTATGGCGCTTGAATGGTGCTTTAAAGGGTTTGAAATCCAGATTTTTAATAAAACTATTAAACATGCGTCCAATATGCTGCTCTACGAAAAGGACACACATTTAAAACCATGCCTGCCGATTACTTCCAAGACACCGCGCACATTTAAACACATCATTTCAGAGCAGTACATCAAATTTAAAAACTACTTTTTCAAAGTGCTTTATCTCAAAACATACATGTTTTATAAAGTACCTACTCGAGGTGCATGCACTGAACCTTGATACAAACTTTCAAGGAATAAAATGATAGGGTTGCCACTTAAAGTTCCATAGGTTCACGCAGCACGATGAGAACACTGCACGCCATATCAGAGCCTTGCACGTAGCGGTGATGACGCACCTGATGCGCGTGGCAATTTAGCCTTTATCGCTCCCAAGCTTGTCGGCCTCAAACGCGCTAACCACCCAATGTTGACGAAGACTCACCTTTAGCTATTATGCAGAAATCCTTCGATTTCGTGTCACAATTTTAGTTTTAGAGATATTATTGGAAAGGTTTGATTATATGAAATTTACAATTTACTAATTGCTTAATTCTTTTGTATATAATTCTCACTGTGTGTTATTTTCTGCTTACAAAAAGTCAGGATTTTGTTGTTAAAATAAACATTATGTTCCTGACTTTTCACAACAAACAGAAAGTACAATTAAAATTATGCAAAAAAAATTTAACGACTTGTAAAATGCAAATTTTATATAATTATACACAATTAATATGGATTCAAAATTATGACTTAAAAATGAAGGACATCTGCAAAAGGAGTAATCTGAGCCTTGACACACCCCAAACAGTTACGTAAAGCATGGAGTGGCGCATCCTCTTACGATGCGCTAATCGTGCACGGGACGTTATACGGTATATGGACGCTGACATTTCAGTAAGGAGCATTACCCTCTTTGGAAAAGATTTAAAAAAAAACTTATTTTTTAGTACAGAAAATATTGAAATTTTTTTTTTCAGCTTGTAGTCTTTCAATCCAGAGTACCTATAACTCCATCTTTTTAGGGCCTTAATGGAATTATACACTGGAGAGCCAAAAAAAAACTCGTAAAGGCGTGCTTATGCAAATAACAGAGGTATGGAACCAACCAGAGTAGCGCGATGCGGTCGGCAGCGCCTATATAAGACCACAAGCGTCTGGCAAAGTTGCTAGATTGGTTACTGCTGCTACAATGTAAGTTTATCAAGATTTAAGTGAGTTTAAACTTGGTGTTATAGTCGGCGCACGAGAGATGGGCCATAGCATCTCCGATGTAGCGATAAATTTTGGATTTTCACGTACGACCATTTCACGAGTGTGCCGTGAATATCGGGAATCCTGTAAAACATCAAATCTTCGACAGCGCTGCAGCCCGAAAAGGATCATGAACGAACGGGACAAACGATGACTGACGAGAATCATTAAACGTGACAGACGTGCCACCCTTTCTCAAATTGGCACAGATTTCAATGCTGCGGCATCAACAAGTGCCAGCATGCGAATTATTCAACTGACCATCATTGATATGGTGTTTCGGAGCCGAAGGTCCACTCGTGTACCGTTGTTGACTGCACGACACAAAGATTTACGCCTCGCCTGGACCCGCCAACACCGCCGTTGGACTGTTGAGGACTGGAAACACGTTGCCTTGTCTGACGAGTCTCGTTTCCAATTGTATCGGGCGGATGGACGTGGACGCGTATGGAGACATCCTCCTGAATTTTGGCTCTTCGGTGTATTCGCTTTCTGGCGACTATCCGTTGCAGTTTTCAACAATCTTGTTTTCCTACATGAGAGATACATTCTATCCATTTTTCTTCTTTTTGTGTTAGCCCGTTCTTCTCTCGGCCTTAACTGGTTATTACTTCCGTGCTTTAATCTAGAGATATCCCCCGTTTTTTAGGTGCCTTCATTTATATCGTATTTAGTAACTTATTTATTTTTATCTTGCTGTTTCGGGTCTTTTATCCAGAACACAAGGCTGACACACACACACCATGTTGAATGACTGATTTCTAGATTATTTATATTGTTCGGTGGTTACTTATTTTAAAATTATTTCTATGGATATTTGGCAATATACACTATGTTGTAAAACGAACACAAACTCTGCTTTTTTGTCCAGCAATTATAACGTAATTAAAGCAGCATCATCTATAAATTTTCAATACATTTTTACATGTTCACATTTATCAGATAACGAATGGATAAAATTTGGCGACGACATTTGAAGGCATTTGTGAAATAAGTGATTTATTTGAAGCGAAAACTGCAGCACATAAACGGGAAATTCAATGTGTCGAGAGACATCGAGCTTTAAGAGAAGGAGTCGCCACTATTGCGTGTGATTTGACTCCCTGTACGGCACTTGTTGTTTCATACAGTTCATACAAAGTGTCTGACATACGGTTATCTAGGGTGACTTGAAATTCAACTTCTCCGTTGTATGAATCCTGGTCTCGATACTAAACAGCTTATATACTGAGAGTGCGAGTACAGGGTAGTCGAAAGCGCCTTTATGATGAAGTAGGCCAAAGTAGTTGCGCCGTTGTTTCCTCTTCGACGTTGGCTGGCCCCCTCCGGCCCGCCACTACGGGGGTTCCCACTCACTTGCCCCCCCGCCACCAGACGCCTTTTTTTCCCATCCTCCATTTTGTCAACACGCCGGGCAATCCAGATGCTCTTTTGTTTTTTCTCGCTCGCGCAGCCCGGCCGATCACCGGGCGGCAGCTCGGCGGGAAGTGACCAAGACAGATGTGAGGACGGGACGAGCGGGAATATTGGGAGTCGAAATGTTGGAGAGGGAGGGGGAGGGTTGTGGCGCGGAGGATTGCTCCCTTCGTGATTACTTTCGAAGAACTGCGTGCGGGGAAGGGGCGGAGTGAACCCCCCTGCTTTTCGAAGCTTTTTTCGTTCTTTTTTTTTATCTGGTTGGTTCTTGTTTCATGACTGACCTACTACGCGAAGAGAACATCCAGCTGAATAATTTCCTCATTGGGAGTCGACAGTTCAACCCTTTTCACCGCAACAGTACCGGCGCTCGTCTTATGAAATCACAGTTTTTTTTGCTGTAATTGAGTGGTTTTCATATTATTTTATTTTCCTGTTAAAAAGTATGAGCAAGCGCGGCATCGACTCATATTCATTCAGGCCTACAGATTGTATTTAAATATTGATTTTTAAGTGTTCCCACTTCTTGTTGCGAGGCTAATTGTGGGATACCTCAAAATGTTATATTTCCTTTTTTTTTTTAAGAACGTTGATTTTGGCATATTATTTTGGTGTGAGGTCAGACTTCAAGAACTTTAACTCGTATGGCCCTTTCATGATTAGATCACATATGATTGGACACCCCATTAACCCTTTAGCAATTAAACACATGAAGAAATTTTATGAACGNCTCATTCAGGTCTACAGATTGTATTTAAATATTGATTTTTAAGTGTTCCCACTTCTTGTTGCGAGGCTA
Organism: Clitarchus hookeri; assembly: GCA_002778355.1. Taxonomy (NCBI): domain Eukaryota; kingdom Metazoa; phylum Arthropoda; class Insecta; order Phasmatodea; family Phasmatidae; genus Clitarchus; species Clitarchus hookeri. The sequence continues at coordinate 5,456 of NQII01013442.1, forward strand.
ATTGTGGGATACCTCAAAATGTTATATTTCCTTTTTTTTTTAAAGTACGTTGATTTTGGCATATTATTTTGGTGTGAGGTCAGACTTCAAGAACTTGAACTCGTATGGCCCGTTCATGATTAGATCACATATGATTGGACACCCCATTAACCCTTTAGCAATTAAACACATGAAGAAATTTTATGAACGTGTCACGTACTGCCAAGTCCATTAATAAAGAAGCCTCTCACCGAAAGGCAGCAGCCAATCAATAAACAACTGTGTAAAGAACTGACATTTATAGACTGGTGCAAAAAAATTTGCAAAATTCACGCATCTCTGTTTATTACTAAAAATTACAAATATTCATTATTTTCTTACCCATGATTAGAACATGAATCCACACTGAAAACAATAATTTATCAATAGAACTAATGAGCCTACTTTCCTCTTCATTATGCACATAATTAAGATGTAGTTCTTAAAAAAAAAGATGGTAGGTACCGTAGAGTTACTTAAGTGTCAAATTTGTTAGAAATCGGTTGATTGTTTCTTGATATATGACAATAAAACTTTTTTTTCATGCGGCACTGCAAAATGGTGGACAAAAGATGTAACGTATTGACACATTTGATGCTTGTAAAATATACTTTCGGCATTACTAGTTTGGTAGAAATTGCTCANTGTTAGATGGTAGGTACCGTAGAGTTACTTAAGTGTCAAATTTGTTAGAAATCGGTTGATTGTTTCTTGATATATGACAATAAAACTTTTTTTTCATGCGGCACTGCAAAATGGTGGATAAAAGATGTAACGTATTGACACATTTGATGCTTGTAAAATATACTTTCGGCATTACTAGTTTGGTAGAAATTGCTCAAACGGTAGGGTATGCTAGATATTGCAGATTGACCTTAAATATTTATAGTCCCGCCATTTTTAAAAAGTCACTTATACATACAAGTTGCAGATACGAACATGGCCTACAATAATAATACTTATATGCCAAATTTCGCAAGAATCTGTTCTGTAATTATCGGGATATAACGTAAAAGCTTTGTTTATCATATTGCACTTTTTTTTACAAAATAGAGAATAAATAACATTATAATTTTATAAATTCAATACATATGTCATGTACTGTAAACGTACCAAATTTGGTTTAAATCGGTTAAATAGTTCCCGATATGTAACGGAGAAGCTTTATTTTTCAACTTTCACTATCTTCCAAAATGGTGGACTAATAACATTATCGTTTTATAAATTTAATGCGTATATAATACATTGTCAACTTACTAAATTTAGTTTAAATAGGTTAAATGATATGACATAGTGTTCTGAATTTTAAGAATAGCCGCCATGTTGGTAAAAAGTATAAAAACTATAAAAGTTCGATGACCTTACTAAGTACTATATGTTTACCTAGTTTGGTGAAACGCCGTTGTAGAGTTTAATATATAAGGGGGGGGGGGGAGATACATACATCCCAGACAGACATTCGGGTGATTGCATAACCCTTATCTATATTTTATTAGGAAAGCAGGCTAAAACAAATAACGGCAGCAACAAAATGTTTTGTTGGTGTTCAGCTACCAAATAAATGTATTTCGTGCTACGAACAGAATTATTCATTTGTCACCAATAAACTTAAGTGGCCACAAACAATTCTTTTTGTGGCAACTACAAAATTATTTGGCATGGTGACTTCCATAAAAAAATATTTTCTACATGCACGTGTTTTGAGGACGCTTTAGCGTATTCACCTGCTGGTCTGCATAACAGCGAGCATACGGACGTTAGTGGTTCTAAAGATTCTTGCGGTTTTAAAACTGCAAAACGTCTCTTGTACTTATTTGGAGTGAGATGTGGAATTTGAACAGTTAATTCAATGCACTTTCTCATGATTTATAACATCCCTCCTGCAGTTCAGAAAAGAAAAAAAAAACGTTACGAAAAATAAGGCAGAGAAATTGCCCACTACGAGTGGGATGAACCCACCATCTCCGTTCCTATTTCGTGTCTTCTTTACGTCAATAAGTTCATAAGACGAAAACATAGGCAACTCTGGTTTCACGCATGTCAGGATGATGACTCATAGGCATTTGTAGTTCCAGCGCGCTCGAATATTCCTATAGAAAATGTTTGCTGCCAGTTTTAACAAAGCGCACTGCCTATTCACATGCTACATAGCTGTGCAAATGCGTCCGTTCATGCTTTTCTACCTAATCGTGCGGTTGTTGTGACAGCATTCGAACGGTGTGTATAGACACGTGGCGTCAGATGCTCGCAGTGCACTTACGCGTTGCAATTTCGACCNAGGTTGTCGTGACAGCATTCGAACGGTGTGTATAGACACGTGGCGTCAGATGCTCGCAGTGCACTTACGCGTTGCAATTTCGACCGGTTGTTCGCGGAGAAATGAAATATATGTGTTTGCATACGTGAGGAATTAAGCAAGGCGAAATGAGTGTACCTTAGGTTAAACCTTACATTCATTCCAGTAAGTCACGTCCTTGGGATACATACAACGCCACCTCGGTGTGTAGGAATACTGAACGCTGGGTCAATTCGGGTCTATAAGCAGAATTCTAGCAATAATTTGTTTTGGTCATTGCATAGGAGGCACTCTAAAACTCGCAAGAGTAACGGAAGTTGAACAGGAGCAGGGGGCAGTAGGTAGGCCCCACTGGAGGTTCTCTATGGTGACCGATCCAGTGAGGTTTGACTCGTGCTATCAGTGACAGGAACTCTGCATGCTGGAGAAGACCTCGAGGGAAACTTTACCCTTGATGAGTAGATGCAATAAGTGACGACACCACGCCGGCACTACATATCTTGAACAGATGATAGAGGCGAGAATGGCGCCTCTGTCTGGCCATTGGTGGACTTCAGTGTGAGGGTCACAGTGACGATTTACAAGGGCACGAAGGGTAACGACCGCGCCGATTTGGGACTTGTTTACTGTCGATTTCGTTTTGGATGGAAGTGTGTGTGCCACTTGAGCATACATCAGTCGTTTTCAGCTTGGCCTCCAAGCAGATTAGCCTAAACGGGAACGGCACTGGGTTTNGCCACTTGAGCATACATCAGTCGTTTTCAGCTTGGCCTCCAAGCAGATTAGCCTAAACGGGAACGGCACTGGGTTTAATGGTGGTCTTTGACAGGATGTCGAGTTATTTCTGGTAGGATAGATAGCACGATGCTACGTGCAAAATGTACAACTTATTGCGAGTCGGTAACTGCAGTTTGTACAAATATGTGTGTTCCTGAATTTTTATACGTCAGAAAATAATCATGAAAAAATACACTACGTTTTTGTTGGCTCTCGGCAGTCAGTTTAATGGCAGAGGAATACAGCCACCTTAAAGGACTGGTGGTTATTAAATCTTATTACAAAGCCACAAGTACATCGCTTTTGTCGCGCGCGGGTGCGCCTTCTCCGACAACACCTGTAGATACCGGCGACTCTGTACCCCGAAAGACAATTTCTCTGCCGAGGTATACGCCTCGATTATATTTGTTCCCGCTGGGCCTCGATCCCTCTGGAAACATAATGGGCCTTTGTGGCCCCGTGCCCCCTTCTGTTAATTATTATAGGTTGTTTTTATTTTGTGGCGCTGGAATCATTCATCAGGACAGAGCTTGTTAATTTTTTTTTGTTACTCTACCGCCGTGTCGCCCGTTGTTCGAGAAGGGGGCTCGTGCCTCCCCCGCTGGTTTTTGGCCGGGGGCACGGGGCTGCTGGTGCCCCCCTGTGGAGCGCCGAGGGGCGGCTCCGTCTTGCTCCCCGNGGGGGCACGGGGCTGCTGGTGCCCCCCTGTGGAGCGCCGAGGGGCGGCTCCGTCTTGCTCCCCGAAACCTCAAGGTCACAGCTTCTCCCCCCCCCCTTCCTGAATCACACAATCATCGACACGCCGATCGCCGGGATCATGTCCGTAATACTGCTCCACACCCACTACCAGGCTACCAGCGCCACCCGCCTCGCCTCTGGTGGAAGGACCAGGAAGTTTTCTCGTGCTGTGGAGGGGAGGGATTCGGGCGGCTCTTAAAATCGAGGTATTGAGACCCGATAAGATGAGGTGTGGTGAGGACGGAGCAGCTCTGGAATTAACGGGCAAGGGAAGCAGGAGACACCCGAGAAAACCCGCCGACCAGCATCATCGTCCGGCACGATTCTTACATGCGAAACTCCGGGATCGATCTCGCCGAGATTCGAACCCGGTTTCACCGAGGTGGGAGGTGAGTGATCTAACCACTACACCACCGCGGCCCCAACGTTTCCCGTGGTACGCAACAACTGGCCACTTTCTGATATCTTTGTTTTGAACATACTTCCCGGCCGTTTACTGTACTTCCGATTATTGTGAAAAAATGGCATTGGACACTATTTATAAGTACCATAAAACATCGTAAAGTGACAGGAAATTTCTGGTAGCACTCCAGTTATTGTTTCGGTTCAAGATCAAGAAGAGAGTGTTAAAAATCATCTTGGTGTTACCAGTTTTTAATACGTAGTATCTATTCAACAATTTTTTAAATTTTTTCCTCTGACAATGCATAACGTATTCCTCAGAATACAGCGTTAAAATAATATAAGCGAAGTGCCTTTATTTTTTACTGTATGGAGTTTATAGAGATTATTTATTTATTAGTTTTTAAGGATGACTATCTATATATGCCATACCAGTACCAGAAGTCGAGTGATGACTGCTTTCTAATTATAATCATATAATGTTCTACATCCTAAGGAAGTTACATTTTCAAAAATATATTTCATACAGAATAATGGAAAAAATTTATAAATCGAAGATGGCGATCAACTCTTCCTCTTAACAAAGTGTTGAATCAACAGTACAACCACAGGGACTGGCGAACAAAACGTATATTGATACCGCTAAGTTAATTTAACATTTACAGCAATTTGTGTTCTGTCTGGAAATTCTTAAAGGCAGGAGTAATTTATTCTTAAAAAAAGAGGCATCTTTAGTACTCTAGTCTGATATGTAGAATTTTTGAAGGGATTTTTAATGGGATGGGTGTGGTAGGATGAGGTCAATTCGGCAAACATACGACTTGCGGTGTTCTACTGCTTTAAAGCGTTAAAATATTGTAATGATAATAGTAAAAGTATACATTTATAAAACTTATTAAAGTGTTTTATTTCTCTAAAGGTTTAATACGTGAGGGAGCGTGGGTGCGGGGAGTATGAAAATTCTATCTTACTCTGGTTGCGACATCAATAGTTAAATTCGTACCCATAACTCGCAGAGTCTCTTAAAATTTATCTGTTATTCTGCACGTATTGAATTATGGAATTTTTTTTTTAATGCTGCTACGTAGATATATGGGATTTTAAGTGCCACGGAGTTCTTGATTGTGAATAGTTCCTAACCAACTGGTAAACACCTTAATGCTAGGATCACATGAAAAATGCCTTTTATTCGTCATACACTACTAAGAAATTTTTTTTATGTCGTATTTTTATCAATATAGCTTTAACACCGAGGTCTTACAAGAGGGAGACTTGTAATATAACTTATTCCTAACAATGACGGAGATATTACTAAATTACTCTGTATTAACTCGCAATGGCTAGTGGTCGTAATTCACAATGAAGACTTCAGAACTTGGAGGTCTCCTAAGCTGATTTAGGCAATGCGTTATAAGTTCTGAATGTATTGAGTGATGAACATACTTGCTGTTAATTTCCGAAAGGAGGTAACGGTTTACTATGAGTTATTGCAATAACTGTGCATTGCTCTATTGCTAGCAAAAAATATTTAATTGTTCACATATGTAAGCCAAACACGAAATAATGTTCTTATCCCGTTTTGAAAAAATAATTTTTAAAGGAAAAACAACTTGCCCAGTTCTTGCACCTTGACTCACTTACATATGCGTGACGTCTCAGCGGTGTTAAGTTCCATGACAAAATGACAAAAACTTTTCTTTCTTTCTCTTAGGGGTTGTAGTGACTGAAAACATTTGGCTCAATCGCCGCCTATTTCATATTTCATTCGAAAAAGTGGCGAAGAGAGAATGGAGGAAGAAGGTTCCAACCAAACCGGTGTAATAACTTACATAAAGCACAATCGTAAACAAGATCTGACGTATGAGGGAGTACAGAAACATTTCAGATCATTACCGCGGAGAAACGAAAGAAATTCAATAAAAACTATTTGGATGCAACCGCACAAAAATACATGGTTATATTGCCACTGTTTTTAGCTATAATGTATGCTTTTCATCATATATAAGGAAACGCTCGAAAGAGGACGTTACTGTAAATTAATATGTCATATTTATTATATACTGTGCCCACATTATTGCCTATGTTCGTAGTTTCTTTCCATCTAAGAAATGTTAACACTTGTTTATTCTTAAACGAAAAATGCATAAAAGGATATTAATATGCATCTACGCCGTAAAATGGATTTTGAGAAGTTCCGTTTTTCACCACAACAAACCAGCTCACTTTTCAGGATACACAATATAATAAATTTAAAAAAAATTTCGGCATATGTAACCAGTTGTATAAATAAATCTTGTTTGTATAGCTATTTATTACACATAGGCTTGTAGACAAGCTACACACTAATCCCGAATTAAATAAAATTTGGTTTAAATTTCAAAGTTATTTAAAGTCATTTCCATGCTTCTATTGTCCTTTATGGTTAACAATTGAATAACATTTATTAAATATAAATAATATTCAGTTAATAACAGAATCTAACTAATTTAGGCGTGTTTGTATCTAAAGTAGTACTGAGTTAATTTAGTTTTCTTGGTCCATCGCATAGTAATATACAACAAACCAAATAAATTAAAAATAATTTAGTTATAACTTTTAAGATTGTATTATTTTTTATTAGTTAAATATTATAAACTTAATTACAAAATTACATGCAACAACTTAACTGTACTGTATACGAAATATTGCAGCAAGTGATTCAAAGATAAAATGTGTGACTGTTTTACATTCTTACTGATATAATAATCAAATGCTACAGCGTTTGTTTATCCTAGACGCACATGTGTTTCCACTGGAATTGCGATAATTAATGTTCTTAGAAGAGATTCATACTTACTTGAATCTTGTTTACTAAAAATTGTAACTACAGCTTAAACATACAATTAAATAGCAATGTTATTAAACGTAATTAATAAGAAGTATAGTAAAAAATATTCAAAGTAATTTAAATAATGTAATAGTATAGGTAAGAATTTTTCCGGAACAGGAAAATCTCCCAGCAATATTTTTATTCTTTGCGTTTGGTGTTATAAATTTTACGGCGTTATCTACGTTATGAGGTTTTTTTAACATCTCAAATATTAAAAGTGATATAAAGAACTTAACCATCTCACATCACAATGACTGTGTTTGCTTTTTCAAGCATTCCTTAAAAATAGGACATGAATCTTGCCGATATTCATAGACACAGTATAAGGTTCTGTGGAGGAACAATACATCTACGTGTAGGTAAAGGAACAGATTATTTGGCGGAGGGAATAATTATTTATAGGTTTTTGACGAAATTTAGGTTTATTTAGTCTTCTTTCGTATGGAAGATATGCTTTTAAGGTCGACTGACTGCATGTTTGTATGTCTGTGTCCTCCCTTAATAAATTATTAACTACTGAAAATATTGTTATAAAATTCTAAGGCATAGTAAGATGTCAATAACATTCGTTGTGACACAGAACATCTTTAAATCCCATGTTATGTTTTTATAGTGCAAGCATTTCAGTCATAAGTGCGTCGATCCAAAGACGATGTATCAATCCTCGTGTAATACGTTTTTGATAATGTGAAATGCAGTAATTATCCACACATGGCAATTATCTGTTACTATAGTTCTAATATGCGGAAATGTTCCATTCATACTGTAACTGTGTACATTATTAGAAGCCCTATTTGAAATATTTGGTGTAAAATTATAGTGTGTGTGTATTGTGTGTTTAAATGTGTGCGAATCTAGGTAATTGTAAATGCAAAATAATAAAAATTGTTGTACACTTGAGACAGATACCAGTCATGCTGCACATTTCTACAACAAAACGGCGAAGAGCAGTGTTGTCTTGTCTGGCCATACCCCTGTGCAACAATAAATATTATCGTTTTGAAATTTACAGTACCAACATAATGGACTCCAAAATTTCAGTTTCTTTTCTCGCTGAGAAGTTAATATTTTTCAGAATAAAAGTCGAAGCATTAATTACGAAACGGAAACCTTAACATGCAAAATGTATGCACAACGGAACGTATGTGTCAACAGATAGTACTTAAACGTAACTTTAAAAAAATTCTTGCCATTATCATTTACTGTAAAGACACTGTTATCTGAACTGTTTGTACGAAGGTGGCCTATTTACATAATTTTGCGAAAGTTATATAACCGTAAAAATACATTTATATAGTCCTAGAAGTAATGTGACTTATGGGTAAAAGGTGTGCTTGTAATTCCAAGGCTTGTGACCCGTGAATTTCAGATCTGCACGCGAAACGCATCACTCCTTAGCATAGGAACCTGATCACACCCAGGATTTCTGACCAGCGCATCATCTTTTCCAGCTACAGCCCAGTCATCAGCCCGGCAAATATTACACGTGTTCACTATGATCACGATCGCCAAGCTCAAAACAGGTCGTCATTCAGTAAAAAAACGATTTTGTGCGTGGTAAGTGGCGGCGACTTGAATTGTATGTCATTTTCATGAACAGAAATCCCAACGATGCATGCACTCCTCCAATCCAATAAGTCAGCTTGTCAGTGATGTCGAACATCAACAGTAACGTCACAACCGAGGCGGGTAGTGGTCGCCAGCGAACCCACCCCACAATATCAAATCGTTGACGTAATGAAAATCACCTCGCTCAAAAAAAGAACTGTAGTAAATCTGAAGACACTGTCCACAATAATTTTAACGAAATTGAGGACAATTCCGACAATATCCCTCCCATATCATTCCACAATTCAAAACAGTAAATTATCACCAAGATATTTAAACTCTGCATGTCTTCCGGCATCAGCTTTCTGACCACAAAAACCGCGACCACAACATGAATGAAGTCGTTATCTTCAGCCAGTTTCAATTCATTGCCACCCTATGAACCAAATCAGACCAAATTTCCAGAGTTCTGCAGCAATACTAACCCAGCTATGCACAAGATAAAGGGTACGTGTGTATCCGAACACCAATTGGCACTATGCGGCCCTTCACTACCAAACCTCTTCGTTACCTTCATCGTCAGATGTCGGCATTGAGAAATCCCCCATGGCTATTTCCACCGCCTATGCCACAAACAGCAGTATATCCTCATTCTCTATAGAAAATCTCGTTGACTCCAATGTCACACCAAAAACCTTCTGCCACCAACACGTCAGCACGAGTTCAGGTGAATAGCGGTGTCAACGACAAGCTACAGCACTCTGAATACAACACAGTACCCGATAGAGTTACACGCTGTACATTGATGAAGATTATATTTTAATAATAACAACAGCTAAAACTATAAGTTACCTATAACAAATGAGCCTACTTTCCTCTACATGGGTTCAAAAAAATCTTAGTTAAGTTCTTAAAAAGTTAGATGGTAGGTAGGCGTTGACGTCTCATTGACCTGAAACATGTGAAACAGTACAAAGACTATTAAATACATGAGTGACTTACCCGGGATTCTAATTCAGAAAAACTCGTATAATTAAGCTAGTTTACAATCAACTGCATCACGGAGGTAGGATTCGGAGCATCAATTTGTGATATAATCAGGGTAATGTTTTGAATGATAGGGTTCACTAACCTGAAATATTTACTCTGCAATCATTTGGAAAATAAGTGTCTGAGCATCTAAAACACATAAGTTTACATGGCCTACCATAACGTTAATTGTGTGAAACATTTGATACAAATCGGTTTATTAGTCTCCGAGATATGGCATAAAAACTTTATTTTATTACTCCAAAGAGCCAAAAAAAAACTGGTAAAGGCGTGCGTATGCAAATAACAGAGGTATGGAACCAATCAGACTAACGCGATGCGGTAGGCAGCTAGATAAGTTACTGCTGCTACAATGGCAGGCTATCAAGATTTAAGTGAGTTTGAACGTGGTGTTACAATCGGCGCACGAGAGATGGGACATAGCATCTCCTAGGCAGCGATAACATTTGGATGCTGGCGTACGACCATTTCACGAGTGTACCGTTAATATCGGGAATCCGGTAAAACATCAAATCTTCGACACTGCTGCGGCCGGAAAAGGATCATGAACGAACGGGACAAACGATGACTGACAAGAATCATTAAACGTGACAGACGTGTAACCCTTTCTCAAATTGGTGCATATTGGATTTGTGGACTGCCCTGCTGGATTCATGGTGTGAATTGCCTCCTGCATACCTTCAGACATTAGTCGAGTCCATTCCACGTCGTCTTGCGGCACTTCTGCGTGCTCGGGGAGCCCTATATGATTTTAGGCAGGTGTACAAGTTTTTTTGGCTATTCAGTGTATATGGGGCTATCTGACCAAATTTCTTATAAAGAGGCTGTGTACACGATGTTTGTAATATATAATGTTGACAAAGAAGGTTTCATAGAAATTGTTAAAAGGTTAAATAGATATGCCAGACATATAAAAATATTTATACGGCCACCATTTTTAAAATCATTGTCTGGCCTTATTTAAATAATGTGACTTTATATGGCCTTCTGTAGGTGTGCAATATTTTGTGGAAATTAATCTAATTATTTCGAAAATGTGACAAAATGTTAAGTTAACTCACCTGACACTTCATTGCAAAATATTCGACAAAGGCGGATCTCTGTACGCATATCGGTTGATTGTTCCTCGAGATATGGCATAAAACCTCCATTGATCATGGGAAGATCTTCATAAATCGAGGGCAAAAAGTTAATATATATTAGTACATTCGATAATAGTCATAGCTACAATATACAAAGTTTTTTTTAATCTGTTACATAGTTTCGTAAATATAGCACACTAGGCTCAAATGTTTCTGTACGCGCCATTCAGAAAATAAGAGATTTCATACTTAAAACATATAAATTAATATAGTCTACCACAGTACAACTTTTTCACCAAATTTGAAATAAATCGGTTGTTTCCCGAGATACGGCATGAAAACTATATTATTTAATGTGGAGCTATCTTACAAAGTGGCGGAGAAATGAAGCTTTGCATAGACAATTCTGAGGGATGTAACTGATACCGTCAGCATGCAAAGTTAAGTTAAAATTAGTTTTGCAGTTTTGTATATAAAAACCGGAGCTTAAATATTTATATGGCCAACATTTTGAAAGTATGTGTCTGACCCTCTAAAAATGCATGAGTTTACATAGCCTGCCATAGTGGTAATTGTTTGCCAAATTTGGTAGAAATCGATTGCTTTTCCAGATATTACAATTTTAATATGTCAAGTGATACGATTTTACAAAATGGGAAGCAAAAGAGATTGTGTGTACACATTTGATTCTTGTAATATGTATAGCCATCATACAAAGTTTCGTTGGTATTTATTACATGGTTTCGATGGTATAACATACAAAACGTAAATTGCTATATGGCCGCTATTTTGAAAATAAGTGTCTGACATAATTGAATAATATTTTTACATATCAACTGCAGCAGATCTACTTGATTGCCCAATTTAGTAGGAATCTGTCATTTGTTTCCAGAGAAATTACACTGAAACTTGATCTTCATGTTTCACTCTTACGAAATGGCGGGGAAAAGGTGTTTTAAGCTTTAATCATACTTGTAATAGTCACATTCAGCATACAAAATTTGGTTGAAATTGGCCAAACGGTATGGTAGTTATACCAAATAAATCCAAAATATTTGTATGGCTGCCATTTAAAAATAAGTGCCTAATAACGTTGAACTACTTACATTTACTTGGCCAATCATATTATTACTTACGTGCCAAATTTGGCGAAAATTGGTAAAGTAGTTTTCGAGATATATTGTAAAAGCTGAGTACCGAGTTTGGTGAAATTCGGTTCAAGCGTTCAAAAATTGGAAGGGGGACACACACACGCACAGACACATACACACATTCACACATATTTCACACATGCACACACATACAGCACACAGACAGGAAAGTTATCTAATAACCCTTTCTTTCCTTCAGAAAGTAGGCTAAAAATGGGTATGTAGTGAGTAACAAATAGAGTTAAAGTATCGGTATGTGCAGTAGGCCATATATTGGTCTCTTAATCATAATTCCATAACTTTCGAATCCAGAATAATCTGTTGTTATTTTCCTTTTGCCTTGAATTGTTTTACCTCTTGTATAAAAAGTAGATGTAATGTATGATGAAAAAAGTATTTTTAGACACAAAAATTAGAAATACATAGATGTACATATGAAGTAGCTAAATTTAGAAGAGAAAACTCATTAATAATCAGAGTTGTTAGCAGTAATGCTGAAAAATTCAAACAGACCAATACGTATAAGTCTTGCATGACGTTAAAAATAGTGTGTCTTTTTATAACAGCTCAGATAATCTGATGTGAGCTTTAAATCTGCTGCTACATTGATTATACTTTATTTTTACACGCTAGGTTTTTGATATTTTGTGTAGTATTGCTGGATGCTTTCCACGTGGCTTATAATAAAAAAATTTGTAAATTGGATATTGTTCATCTACGTGTCAGACTTGGAAATATACAGTAAGCCTGCAACAAAAATCTGCGTTTTAATATTCTCAGGAAGATAACACAAGCCATTCAACTTGTTAATAAATAAATTTAGAATGAATGATATTGAAAGTAAATACGTAATAAAATATTGTTAAACCTTAATTGAAAATATTTTTTACATGCCGATTGGTAAACGAAATAAATATAACTATTAAGTATTTGTTCCGTTTATGTTACCGGCGACATGAAAAATCGTCTTGTAATTACAGTTGGGTAAGTGTGGAGATCTAGTAGTATTTTTCAGTTTCAGTTTGTATAGAGTTTATACGAAATGTATCGACACATGTCATGAAGTAAAGTAGACAGCAAGCAATTTCAGAATTTTTTGTTTATCCATTCCGTTTTTTAATACAAAACCTTAGACCAAGTATATGACCGACCGTAATTCTCATAAAAAATTGTACTAGAAACTTTTAGTGTGGCAAAAATTGAACACTTACTTCTTGTTGCTTTAAATATTGCAGAACTCTTGGGTCGACAAGTTATGAACAAATGAGTTAAGCAGGAATAAAACTTGATAATATCACGAAGGTAGTCCTAATAATCCAAATATTTCAGTTAAGTTACACAACCATCCTTTCTGTTGACAAATTATATTATAATACTAATTTTTGGTGGCACATGACATCTGAACCACTGTTTATTAAATCACGTAGGCCTTTAGGCGCTCCTTCTATTTGAAGATCAATATTAAGTTTGTTATTTAACAATACTCTATTTTACAACATTTCAATACTGAAGAGAACATTAATATTTAATTTGTATGTTTTAAAATAATAACTTATAGAGGCTTCAAGTCATTCATAAAAGAAAGTTACTTTTTTTTTCGCACTACGCCTGAAAATTTCTGTACTCCAATACTTCAGAGTTATTCCGAAAAGCTTAAATAAAGTGTTGATGTTTGCCAACCGATATTGACTGAAAGATGATTTTTGTTGAGAAAATGTCGTTTAGCTTTAAATGCAAAAATTGTCTACAGATGGATTCTTAAAATTTTTTTTTACGTGACAGATCTGATTAATATTGGATGCATGGTTAATATAATTTCGTAAAGTTCTTGTGGTTATCTCAAAAGTGATCTTTATTTTTCTTGATGCTACCTTTTAATTTAATGCAAATTATTGTATCCAATTTAGGACCTAAGTAAAGCGTTATTATGTTTATATATTCCTCAGACATTTAAAATAAATCTATTCTTTGTTTTACAAAATTTAAAGGACACAAGAGTTATTAAACNAGACATTTAAAATAAATCTATTCTTTGTTTTACAAAATTTAAAGGACACAAGAGTTATTAAACAAGACGTACACACACGGATAAATTCTGACAAATATAAAAATTCACGAACACAAATAAAGTTATCTCCAAAGTCCCCTTTTTTAAGAAAAAAGAAGGAATGTAATCATATAAATGCTGCACTGTGGTTGGTAGAAAGTTCATCACATTTCCGAATAGGGTTTAGTACTCGGAGCAGTTACAACAT
>NQII01013443.1:2334-20551 GCA_002778355.1 Clitarchus hookeri
CGCAAGGCGTGCAGTGTTTCCGTCCGGGCTCTTTACTATGCTAATCACATCTGTGAATAGTGACACTTCGTTACACGCGAGGAAAGCCAACTGATTAAATTACGCCCATGTGGTTTTACTTTTCTCATAACTACTAAGGAAACTGCTCCTGCAAGTTCTGAAAAGGCGGCTTTTTTTTTACCATTATCACGATATTTTTTTTAATTTTCGTATACATTTTATAAGATAACGAGTAAAAATACAAGGGTTTAGATAACTTATTTTTACATTTTCTGGCAAAAAAAAATAGTATTTCTAGAATATTTATCTACTGAGATATGCGTAACAACAAATGAAGCAAAACAATTTCAATACTACTTCCCCTAGTAAGATATTGTAAGCGCCTCAAGGCCACGTCTGTCCCTAAGGAAGCACTGCGACGAGCCCTCCCAAGGCTGCGCTATGCATTCCCGGGTAGCTGAATATCTCGCAGATTAGACCTGTAACCGTAACACGCGACAAAAGCAAGTGTATTAAACTACATATGCCACTTTGTGCTTTTTCCTTTCCTTTAAGTAAACTGCGCAGGAAAGCCATTTTCACCCTCTTTTCTTTTTTAATACATGTAACAGGATAAGGGTAAAAAGTGGCGGCTGCAGATACTACATTTTTGCATTTCCTGGGTAAAAAAAAAAAATTCCCAGATTACATATTAGCAGAGATACGCGTATAGGCGCAAACATTGAATTCATAGACAATATTTAACTAGAGAGTCTCTTTAACGCCGACCTTCCAGACGAACACAGGAGCAAGGAGCAGACGCTGGTAACGTTGGCGCAGAGCCGCAGTCAGACCGGAAGAATCTCAAGAGGCTGTTGGTCGTGGGCGTGACCCACTCCTAGACTTGGGGGGGGGAGTAAAACTGGTGGCGTGAATTATGGTAGCGTCTGCAGCGGCGATCACGTAACTATCGCCCGGCCCGGGATCCCCTCGCCGACACTGACGGCGTGGTTGTCCCGTCAGCGCTGCACCTCGCCCACCTGGCGACAAGTCGCCGACACGTCGTTGTCCAACCAGGCTCCGCCAAAGGGCGCTTTCACTCCGCCGCCGCACCCTAGACAACATATCAAGGCTGCCGAATTGTTTTATTTGCCAGGGCTTAAAATCGTAAATAAGCCATACACTTGCCATCTATATATACTTACCCAAATATTATTTTTCGGTATTGATATTTGATAAAGCTAACAGTTAGGTCGTACGATATACACCTCAAGGGGTATCATTCCTCGCCATCTTGGATTTACGGAATTTTCGTCGTAACTTGCATCAGAGATTTTATATTTTATTTTGGGCGTCGACACGGCCAAGGACATTGCTTGCCGCATGCTCTAAAACATAAATGTTTAGAATACTGTTTCCAGAGTCATTTCTGTAACCGCCCGCAAGGAAAAATACTTATTTCTTGCTGGCAGTCACCAGTCAAAAAACAATAAAGGTGGTATAGTTACAACAGGTTGATAAAGCATAAGAAATTATTATTTATTTCATGTCGTGCAAAAATTTCTTTAAACATTCTTAAATGGAACTTACGGCAAAAGCAGTGAAAAAACAAGATGGCAGGGACTGATCTACCTTAAGAGCGCCGTCTCGCTTAGGCATTTCGCGTGTCTGAGGCTTGCAATGGAAGCGCGGGAGCGCATAGTGCGACCTTTTAATGATCATCGAATGTCTGGTCGCCTTTATGCGCGAGGTACTGAACTGGGTCGCAGTATTTCTCTCGCCGACTCGCCTCATGGGGATTTCAGTTGTGACCCTGCCATTTTACTGTGTCATAATGAAGATAAAGTTGTTGTATTTCATGTCTCTATGCCTGTACCGGGAGTTTCATACCTAAAAACGATCGTGGCACACTCGCATTTGATCTTTTTTGCTTCAAAATTTACACATTTAAGACGAAAATAGAAAGTAGAAACAAGGAATCGGACATAAAAATGTCTTTAATGCTATTGATGAGATGACATCGCTCAAAAATATTGAACCGTTATAAATAAAAACTATACGAATGGACTTCTACACAATGTTTGGGGGCATACACAGACGGAGACCTTGATATTTTCACTGTTGGGTATGGACAGTGAAACACTTTCCTAATACTTGGTACTTAATGAGATCATTACTGACATATTGCCTATACACGAATGAGAAGTCCAATTAGAGATACCTGTCTAGCAGAGTGTAGCACCCACTTTTGCCCTGATGACGGCGTTGATGCGGCATAGCGTGGACACCGCAATGAAGCGGAAGGGATCGCGAGTCGTACAGATCCACTCACAATGCACGGAGATGAGTTGAAGCAGGATCCACGACGCGTAAATCCCTCTCGATGGCATCCCAGGTGTGTTCGATAGGTTTGAGGTCGAGTGACCTCAAGCAACTCGAACTCCGTGGAGTGTTCTTCCAACTATTCGGCCGCAATTCGAGAGTGGTGGTCTAGTGCACTGCCTGGCTGTAGGCACAGGTCAACTGCAGGGTGATGTAGGCGTGGAAATGTATGCACNGTGCACTGCCTGGCTGTAGGCACAGGTCAACTGCAGGGTGATGTAGGCGTGGAAATGTATGCACATAATCTGCAGGTCTCTGTATCGTTCGCCAATGAGAGACAATGGCACAAGTACAAAAGGAGCCATTCCATCCATCACCGACCTTAACTGTACCCTGCTGACACAAGATATACACTGAAGAGAAAAAAAAACTGGTACACATGCCAAATATCGTGTAGGGCCCCCGCGAGCACGCAGAAGTGCCACAAGACGATGTGGCATGGACTCGACTAATGTCTGAAGGTATGCAGGAGGCATTTCACACCATGAACCCTGTAGGGTAGTCCAAAAATCCATAGGAGTGCGAGGCGGTGGAGATCTCTTCTGAACAGCACATTGTAAGGAATCCCAGATATACTCAATAATGTTCATATCTGGTGATTTAGGTAGTCAATGGAAGTGTCTAAAGTCAGAAGAGTGTTCCTGGAGCCACTCAGTAGCAACTCTCGACGTGTGGGGTGTCGCATTGACCTGCTGCAAATGTCCACGTCCGTCGGAATGCACAATGGACACGAATGGGTTCAGGTGATTGGACAGGATGCTTATGTATCTGTCACCTTTCAGAGTCGTATCTAGACGTATCAGGGGTCCCATTTAACGCCAAATGCACATGCCCCATATCTTGACAGAGCCTCCACCAGCTTGAACAGTCCCGTGTTGACATGTAGGGTCCATGGATTTGATAGGATGTCTCCATACCCGTACACGTCCATCCGCCTGATACAATTGGAAACGAAACTCGTCAGACCAGGCAACGTGTTTCCAGTCATCAACAGTCCAATGGCGGTGTTGGCGGGCCTAGGAGAGGCGTAAAGCTTTGTGTCGTGCAGTCAACAACGGTACACGAGTGGGCCTTCGGCTCCGAAATCCCATATTAATGATGGTCCGTTGAATAGTTCGCACGCTGGCACTTGTTGATGCCCCAGCATTGAAATCTGCGCCAATTTGAGAAAGGGTTGAATGTCTGTCACGTTTAATGATTCTCGTCAGTCGTCGTTTGTCCCGTTCGTTCACGATCTTTTTCCCGCCGCAGCGATCTCGAAGATTTGATGTTTTACCGGATTCCCGATATGCACGGTACACTCGTAAAATGGTCGTACGCGAAAATTCAAATTTTATCGCTACCTCGGAGATGCTATGTCCCATCTCTCGTGCGCCAACTATAACACCATGTTGAACGTGGTGTTATACTCACTTAAATCTTGATAACCTATCATTGTACCAGCAGTAACCGATCTAGGCTTATT
The DNA here is from genome assembly GCA_002778355.1 of Clitarchus hookeri. Taxonomy (NCBI): domain Eukaryota; kingdom Metazoa; phylum Arthropoda; class Insecta; order Phasmatodea; family Phasmatidae; genus Clitarchus; species Clitarchus hookeri. The sequence continues at coordinate 6,161 of NQII01013443.1, forward strand.
GATGTGTCAAGCACTGACGTATCGCCTTGCTGTCAATTACGTGGCTTTTCATATTGACAGGCAGTGATGGCAATGCCGTTACCTAGATGTCATTATTCATGTGTGTATTCTGGTGTGACCGATTACGACCGAAGAAGGGCAGCAATTTAGAGAATAGTATTTGCTCTCTCCAGCAGTTTAAATTTGATATCCATAATAAGTGCAGTGTGTTCATGTTGGCATATATGTAAGAATAATCAAAACCACTTATTACATCTCTTTGGCCAAAGCTTTATTTACCCTTGGACTCCGAGTTCCGGAATGGAATCTCAGTTAAGCCATGGATGTACAAGCTTTTTGAGAAGTACTGGAGAATTAGAATAGTACATAACTCCCCTCACCCAGGTTAACCTACCTACATAAAAGCATCAACTCTGGTAAAGAAAAATGTATTTATTATTCTGTTTTCTTGCGTGAAAAGTTAGGGTCAAATAAATTCATACAAACGTCACCGCAAAAACATTGATTTACAATAACAAATCTTTAAAACAAATGGCGAATAGATAAGCTTAACCCAACATATGGAGAATTTATCCACCTTAACGCCCCCAATTTTATGCCAGTACGCTAATCGACGACGTTTTTAAAGCTATCCCAATATAAAATTTAGGCGCACTCATACATGATGATGTTCTCAGTTTTTGAAACTAAATTTCTCTTCTCCTCTACAAGCAAGGCAAACATTTCCGTCAGAAATGTGACGACTCTAACATTTTACGGTGTGATAATATGCTGCAAATGTGTTTTATGATCATGGCATTCTATTATTTTTCCGTGCCGGGAATGTTATGTCTAAAAATGATTACGACATCGCCAGTTTCTGCATTCACAACTAAAAAAAAAACTAGCATTCAAATGTTGAAATTTTCTTTTATTGTATTCATTAGCAGCTACACAGATATAAATAATTCTTAATAAAACATTTCTTATGTACTAGTGCAAAGGCCTACAATTTGGCTGTTTGGCGGACATGGTAGAAGGTGGTGTTATAAAGTTAGCGCTTTATATCGCTTGATTGTGCTCAGAAATACTAAAGGTGACAGAAACTCTCAAACTGTTGAAATCGTAATTTACTTCAACCACACTCGAGAACCAAAATACTTCCAAAATTAACAAACTTAGTTTATTTTAACGCTTAGTTGTAAGATTTATTTTTCAGATTGCCATAAGTATGAGTTAATTTGAAGTATTCACAAGTATTCATACATATATTTATTAATAAATGCATTTATTTTTCTTTGGAAAATATTATGTTCATTCTACTCCTCTGCGAATATCCCATGGGATTGTGGCCCCTATTCTTCAAATGGACTAGTTTTTTTTTTTTTTTTTTTTTTGCATTTCTACAAAGCTGCCAATTTTCCAGCAAATTGGAAAAATCCATAACACTGTAAAATAGTTTTACTTCCTCAGAATAGTTTTTCTTAGGTTGTGAAAAAAAATACACCTTTTTTGCCTAAGCCCGTAAACTCTCTGAAGGAAAAAAACTTACAATTTTAACCGCTAGGCAGTTGTGATTTTTCTAATCCATAACAAGTCTCTCTTGCAAGAATTAGTGACACACTTTCATTATTTATTTAGAATTATATAGTTAAAACACAAACATCTCTTAAAAAGATTTCAAAGTCAGAATACAAGTGAAAAAGTAAGCTGTTTTAAATATGAACTCTTCAAACAACAAGAGATGTTATTCTTAAACGAGTATCACATTTATATCGTATGCGTTTATGTTGGTGCACAGAGCAAAAAGTATTTAACTTTTGCTCAGAAATTTGAAAGCATTGATGGCAATGTTCAATTAACTGGAAAGAATAATGTGTTTGTTTTCGACCAAAAAGTTTGCGACTACTAATTTTCCTCTTTTATTAACCAAAATAAAAATATGTAGGTGACGCTTCTAGTTTAACTACTGATTCAATCTATGGGCAACGATAGGATTGGAAACGGCTTATGAACGTCCCCCAATGCTATGCCTGAAGGATAATCAGGGTATGGCTTATAAAATAACTTCTGAACTAACTTACACGAACACCCATGCCTTGCACAGGATTCGAACCCAGAACATCCTGCACCCTAGACAGGTGGCGCACCAACCGACTGCGCTACGGGAGATCGGCTATGTATATCGAGTTTGTAGTCAAAACTCACAAGTTTCAAAAGACCCTCATATTACTTTCAGCATTCCTGTGCATTGCCGGGTGACGTGAAACCAAGGCCAATAAACTTTAACTCTGAACCTATACAAAGTGCACAACCATGTTACACTCGGACAAAAATTCTGAGCTGTTGATAATCCTTCCACTCCCCGCCTGTATGGCGCCCAGCGAGCAGGACCCACATTCCTAAACAAAACTTTCTCGCTCTGGTCCCCTCCACGACTTCCCGTAGTTTGGCAACGTCTTTACAAAATCCATGATTTTGAGAGTTCATTTCCCCGGTATACTTTCCCTGCTCAGATAAATACTATGAGAGAACGGCGGACAAGAAGACGCAATGCGTGAGCTAACGAACTTCGTTCCTTTCGCGTAAAACAAAAGAACTACCATGACAGAAGAATTTAATGTGTTACCTTCGGAACAAGAGACTTCGGGTTTGAATACGGAATGCATTGACATGTAAGTTTTGGCAAATTAAGCTCACTAGCCCTACCTACCTCCTCCCTCCAGTTTGCTATCCGGCATCAACCTAACGGTCTTTATGAGCCAAATAATATAAAATAAAAATTTAATGCTAGTAAAACGGAACGTGAACATACGCCAGAGAAATGGGGGAATATGTAAGGTTTAAACTGATATCTTCATTTCCACACAGGACTATCGCAGTATAATCAAAGACGCCATAAAACTAGCAACAAAATACCATCAATCGCTGAAGAATTCTTTACGGATAGAAACGATTTGTTAGCGATAATATAAATTATTTGGTTTATGCTTTTCAAGGTAGTAAACAATCGTGCTGTGGTGAACAATAAATATAGATTCATAAGAACTAAAGCCATTTAGTGCTTTCCCGTATATTCTTTAATTGAAAACATATTTATTGTCTGCCATCTGCTCCAGATTATTTAGTTGGCAGCAAAATAGTATTTGTGTCNTCTTTAATTGAAAACATATTTATTGTCTGCCATCTGCTCCAGATTATTTAGTTGGCAGCAAAATAGTATTTGTGTCCTCCAGAGTAAAATATTTTGCTGCGACTGCAAAACTACATGGGTGATATTCTGCGCATGCATGCTGGCGTATTGGAAGTAACTGCCCGTGTTCGTCTCCTTGCATCAGGGTACGACGGATACATGAGCGATATTCTTAAGAAATGTGGGATAGATTCTTTGGTCCCTTTATTCGAAGTAAGCAAATGTTAGACATAGATGATTCCAGAGAATAAACTTTCCGTGAAGTGAAGGATTCAGGCCTAGGCGTATCAGCCGTTTGTGTTATTTGTGGTATCAGCAAACTCGAGTCAAGTTCAACAGCATACGAGCGAAGTGGTTCAGTGGTTTCACATTAAACTCTCATTCGAAAGGAACCGGATGCAATTCCTGGTCCGACCGTCCTCATTCTGGTTTTCAAGGGATGTTATAAATCAGTGTGGTCCAACCTTTAGTTACCCGAGGGCAAATATAACTTTGGGATAGGAATGTGAGGGCCAGAGACATTCCAGAAAGAAAACGAATGACATATTTTATTCAAAAATTTTTATTAAAATTTATATTAAATGAAGTTTAATATACTAGTTTAATATNAAACGAATGACATATTTTATTCAAAAATTTTTATTAAAATTTATATTAAATGAAGTTTAATATACTAGTTTAATATACCATTCATTTTACAGTCTATAAATCAATGTGATTATTGCTAATGCTTTCCTGATACAAGTGTATCAATGTATACTGTAAGTTCAGTAAGGCAAAGTCTCAGGATCGATTGCAGTGAAGCACTTTCAATGCGATTTCTCGTTTTTTATTTAATTTGTTTGAGAGCGGAAAAAGCACTTTCACGGACATATGCACTGCCAAACAGCGCTAACATTTGCAGAGAGAATTAAAGCAGTTTAGGAAAACATTCTTTGGNCACTGCCAAACAGCGCTAACATTTGCAGAGAGAATTAAAGCAGTTTAGGAAAACATTCTTTGGAAATCAGTTTCCAGAAATTTTCAGGGACATCACACTTTTTAGTCTGGTAGAATGAGTCTGCCTGAATATCACAAATTTCCATTTGAAGGTCGCAGGGCACCTCACTCACTTCAATATCCATGAGGTTGTTGAACAGTGCAAGTTTTGGTTTTAGGAAGTCAAAATCCTAGAATCTATCCTGGAACTCTTTCTTGATATCTTTTATTATTTCATGAAACATACTAAAATTATTGTCACTTTTTTCTTCTTTCAACTGCTGACAATATGGGAAGTGTGCCGTATTATTTGCCTTCAGTGCAGTTTGCATCACATCAAGTTTTTTGTGGAAGTCCTCAATATATCCATAAAGCTGGGAGATATTTTGTTTTCTGCCTTGTAGTTTTAGGATTAAAGCATTTAGATGGGATGTTAAATCTGTCAGAAAAGCAAGATTATTTAAAAACTGGATTTCTTCCAGTTTTTCTTGATACTCATGCCCAATGTTTTCATTTCTGAGAAAAGCAATAATTTCATTCCTCAACACAAAAAACTGTTGCAGGCATTTTCCAGCACTTAGCCAGCGTACTTCACAGTACAATGAAATGTCACTATACTCAAGCTTCCAAATTGTCCAGGAATGCAATAAATGCTCTGTGTATATGGGCTTTATTGCCTCCTCTTATTAAATTTACAGTATTTACAACAGTTTTCATTGTCTCACTGAGACATATAATTTTTCCACAGAGAGCCTCCTGGTGGATAATGCAGTGGAAAAACAAACAACTCATGCCTATNTGGATAATGCAGTGGAAAAACAAACAATTCATACCTTTTTATTTACACAGTCCTACTAACCCAGTTTTATAACCAACCATTGCTTTAACTCCATCTGCTGCACTTCACAAAACCTCCATATTTAGAAACGGCACCATCCAGTGCGTTGAATATGTCAATATCTCTTTTTGCTGGTTTCTAATGATTTCAATTGCAACAGTTCTTCATGAATTTCACATTCTTCGTTTATTGTTCTGACAAAGATAAGGAGCTGGCTGATGGCAGCTATATCTGTGCTCTCATCTAGAGCTAGGGAGTAAAATTCACATTTTTCCAAAACGTCCTTGAGAGAACCTGAAACTTCACCACCCATATCATTAATTCTTCTACCTACTGTCTGATAAGACAAGGAAACTGGTTCAAAAATTTTAGCCATCTTATTATCTCCAAATGAAGATGCCATTTTTACAGTACATGTCTTAATGAGCTCACCATGCCTAAAATACTTTTTACTTTTAACTAGCTCTAAGCATACCTCATAAGATGCCTTTAAACCAGCAGTGTTTGATGGTTGCTGAAAGATATTCTTTTTTATAGTTAGTTTCAGCTTCAAATCATTAAACACACAACTTCTGGCACTTCCCTGGTATTGATCGTATTTTGATTTATGCAAGCTGGTATAGTGTCTACTCGCGTTATACTCCTTCGAAACACCTAAGACTTGAGAACAGATAACACACTGTGGTTTTCCATTATGTTCAACCACAAAGTAACTTTCCTGCCACTTAGACTGAAATTGTCGTTTCTCTTCAACACACCGTTTCTTAAGTTGCGCCATTTTAGGTACCGCTCTCGCAACAACAACAACAATCTCTCGTCGTACTAAATCTCTCGAACAACCTCTCTCGTCAAAAACAACCACTTCGAACTGCCCTGCGCTCCGTTTTATAGGGAAACCGAAACCTTCCAGACAATCCTCCGCAGCACACGAACGATCGCGAACCTATCGGCAGCCAATCACTGGCGACCACCCGTCGCCTGGAGGCGGGGCCGCTTCTCGCGCCGGGCATAGTCGTGAAAAAACAATTCTGATTGCTGGCGGACTTTTCGGGAACTGAAGACTGTTATAAGGGAAATGAAGATTGTAAGGTGCTGCTGACGTAAACTTNAAAAGGTAAAGGCAACAAAATCGCCGCCAACCGGAATGACAGAGCAGAATGTTACGTCATCGAATATGGTGGACGTATCCTGGATCCTACTCACGAATTATTTGTCGCTGAATCTCACAAACCCTACTACTCTGGTGCCTTATAAGCATTTTTTAATGAATCACGATAAACAATAGTCTTTATAAAATGTAACAGGTATTCTTAAAGAATTTCTCGAGTATGATTATTTAGTAATTTGTGTATGTAAATTAAAACAATCTATTGCTACTGTCCTCTAATCTATATGAAATTTCTTTTTAATTTCCTAGAACCAGCTAGTGCTGTAGTGAACGTTTGTTTTGCGTGAAGAAGTAATGGTTGTGACTAAGTACCCTTGTGGCTAGGTCATATACACAATAATTTCATCACGAATAACCTTTCTCATGATAACTCCGTACGGTCAATTAAAAATATTATTAATTTGGTTCAGTGACAAGTAAATAAAAGTTTGTAATATTATTGGGAAAATATCACCATAACTACTGCTAAACATAAAGAATTAACAGCTATTCCACATTTTAAAATGTGTTAATCTCAATATACGGAGTTTCATATGGTAAAAGGTTTGAACAGTGCTTAATAGCTGAAGTCTTTAGCACCAAGTTTATATTTTCTAAGGTTACGTTTGTACCTCCCTCTAAATCGGATGAGTGCCAAGTAGTCCAATTGGTCGATATACCTTTTCTAACCGAAGTTTTCTGCCTTATCCGATATGTTGAGTGTAGACTAGCGAAACTTGATGTCTAGGTGTAGGAGGAAAGTTCATAAACGAATTCATAACGTGAGTTTATCAATAGCATTTTGTAAGAATACTTGGCCGCCAATTCCGAACCGTACATGATAGGGCAATCAAACTCGAACTTAGGAGGATGTGGAGATCGTCCAGACCGAAATTATGCGATCGATTAAGCAAACGGACTTTAATAAGCGTAGTTTTCCGTCATTTTCCAACGGTGTGGACTATGTCCTTAAAAACTCGGAATATAAGTGTTGAGGGATATTATAAAGTGGCTGTACTGTCCAAATTGTCGAACCAACTTAAAATATCACAATTTGCCGCCATTTCGAATTTTTTGGGCGTATGTCCGTAAAACTCGATGTGCAAGTATTTCATATGCACAGTATAACATTTATTGCGAACTTCATGTGACACCACAATATGATATCTTATAATTTCAATTTTTTAAATCCGTTTTTATAAAGATTTTTAAACCATGGTGGAGACTTTTGTTACATGTGACTTAATCAGTTGATGGCGCTCTTAACAGCTCTGCAATCAGGAGAATTAATATTTAAGTGTGTTTACAACTACTAGGGCCGCGTTTAACCCAAACTTTTAATATCAGATAGTAACTTATTGCTGTTGCATGATGAACTGCATCAGCAGGTGCCAGAAATGGTTTGGTGGTTTTGTGCACATGTCTACTCTGCCTGCTGCCCTACCGTGACGTTATTTGGGAAGTATACCTGCAGTTAATCTCGGTTTTACCAATTACTCAGCTAACGTAAAATAAGCAAAAGTTTTGTTTGCTTGTAAGAGAATCAAATAGAAAAATGATGCAATGGCAATCAGAGCACGGTTGCAAATTATTCCTAAAATACGAAATATATGCGTAAAAATTTTTCATATTTAATAAGCATAAAGAAACACAGGAACTTATGGTTTGCATTAAATAAGAAGTAGGCACATGTCGACGTTGATGAATCGATGACATTTCACATGAGGGGAATTCGCTGTAGCAAACTGAACATAGAAACGTAAATTCTTTTCTCTTTGTTATTTATCAGTCTAGAATGCCATTGTTTTCGCGATTGTCACGTAAATGCAGGTACCAAATATTTTGAAATAAATTTTGACTACTATTGTATAACACGTGCCCTTGATAAACAAACATTACATGTATATGCATTTTTATGAAAGAGTTTTATATTTCTGCCTATAGTGTTTATCTAGAAATGGGGAGTATTTATATATTATATAGCACTGAGTAAAATATTTCTCGGAATGAGAATTAATTTTTTTAATTATGTGACAATATCCGTTTGTTTGTAATTCGAGAAACTATAACTGTGATGTAAGTTAAGATATGTAAATTAAAATTATTAAAAATTCCATCCTCCTGTAGTTAAACATAATGTAACCTTACCCTTAAAGCATTTACGTAGTACATGAATCATTATTGTTTCGATATACAAAGTAATTCATAGCTAGATAAGTTTATTATTTATGAAATACAATCAACTTATATTCTTCAATGATAATTTCATTGTGGCTAGAACTGCACTCCATACTTACACACTTGTTTAATAGTCTCTCAGAGAAAAAAATTGTTCTTTTAGAAAACGAATTAGAAAATACCCATCTGCGCGATTTCACCCTTGGATAGTTTAACTCCAAGAAAAAATAAAAACTGAGAAAATTTAACTGATATTAATTTACCACTCCGATAAGAAGTACTGTTACAAGCAGATGGTACTTTTTATTTTTATTTTATTTTAATAAGGCTGGCGCTGTGGTAGTCATAACTAACACATTTTTACCTTTATATCGTAAAATAATATTGGTTTTCAATTTGTTCTTAAAATTCTCCAATTTACGTTTTAAAAATTAAGTTAATATGATTTTACACATATAAATAATGCATCAGGTACGTATATCAAATACATGACAAAACTAGCACAAACCAGTAAATAAACCAGATTAACGATATTCTAAACATCATCGCCATGTGAATATGCAGAGCTAGGTCGCAGCAGCTTTAAAATTAAAGTGAAAATATATTTCGATATATGTGCACAGCGTAGGTACTACTGTAAAGGTGATTGTGTCCCACCACATGCAAAAAGTTTACATTTCCACTTTTCATGTGACAGATTCATGCATTCATCACGTGATAGTGGAGAGTTCTTATACCACGTCATTTATTATTACCACATTCAGAAACTAAGAAGAAACTATTTTCCAAAGTATCTGTTCTTAAAAAATAACTACACGCTTATAAAGACGTCTGAACATAGCTATACGCTATCTTATTGACTAGCATTGCATACATACGCGCCATCAGAATGCTTCGTTAAGAAAAAGGCAGTTATGTACACAGACAATTTTCAAATGCCGATTCTTGAAGCGCTTAGTTAACCGTGTTGAGCGTTAGAGATGGAGGCCACAGGGACCCCGTGGTGTACAACTACGAGGGGCAGGGTTTACATTACCTCTCCCCAAATTTATAAAAGGGCGCCAGAATTATATTTAATGGGCACCCAAACTGTTTTTGTCTCCAAGATGTATTGATATATCGTATACAATAACTAGTGAATGGTTATAATGTATATTCGCTTCTGTTTTATATATTTTTCACTATTTTTAATGAAGTATGTAATTTAGGTCCTGATTGCACCGTAAATTAAATTTATGGGATAAGTAAAAATATCTTAAAGATATAGCATACATACCATATTAGATTTTTATTACAAATCTTAGTAATGAAAATTTATGACCATACATAAAAAATCAAAGTTAGACATTATATAGCGGACTACTTAACGAATTTTTCTAAAATTTGTACGGTTGCAATTATACCCGTATTTCCCCATGTGGGATTAAATAATTACTTAATATTTGACTACGATTACAGGTGTGAAACTATTCATGTAAGAAAAATAAGTTGTATTTAAAATAACTATTAAGATGTTCCCTAAGTCTTGACTAGCTTGTTTTCTAAATATTAACTACAAAAATTAATTTATGGAAAGAGACCACGTAAATCAAAAATGGCAAGGATACTTCCTCCTTGAATGGGGCGCCTAAAGGCACATCATCTCCAGAATGGTATACATTTGTTCGCAACCTGTGAAGGGAAAACGCGTTGTGACGAGAGGCTGGTTAGTCATGTGGAGTTCCCAGACGCTTGCGCCGCGGAACGAGCAAAGTTGGGCAAAAGCTGCGGCTCGTCACAGCTCCAGGAAGAATGGACCGCCCTCAGTGTCATGGTTCCACCTGAGACCTAAGTGGGCCGTAATAAAGGTTCACCAGCGCCGACTCGTGGCTCTGCTATTGTGACGTCACACACTCCACTACCTGCAAGATATCCACCCACCCTCCTCCTTCGGTGACAAAGGGGCAACGTATAATTTCGCCACAAGCACTCGCGCTGTTGCAACGGACTGAAACATTTGCACCGCTGAGGCCAGGTGTTATATCCCGGAAAAGATATTGGAAAGCTATTGCTTGTTTTTTTATACCGTATTTGTAGAAGTGAAACCTAGGCATAAGCCTCCTGGTGTATTGAAGATTATTGATGTAAATATCAAGGTGGCATGGAAAATAAATAAATGCTATGGGCGACTAATCGTGTTTTACATTTTTACGGAAGTCAATAGAGAAAAAAAATCGTATAGAATTGTTTTTACTACCTACAAGAGAAAACAGTATTTCTGTACAGCTATTTCTGACCGCGTATATATTTACATGTTATCGTGGCGCAACATATGAGAAATAAATGCACCAAGTTGGTGAATACGATTACCTATTATTGCCTTTTAAAAAAATATTTTATACCGGCTTTTAAAAACTTGTTTAATTCAATTGACGCATTTGTATTTAATTTATGTTCGTAACCTTTTTGATAAAACTATTATTCTTTCGTTCTTGGTCACGGCACAGCAAACTTTAATGAATTATTCCTCAGAAAAGGAGATAGGTAGTTTCAGACAGAAAACTAGATCTCATATTCTAAGTAAAAGTAGTAGAATATAGCACTGAAGGTATAAACAATTTTTCACAAATAATATAATTTTAAAGATATAAAAGTAAGTTTAAATAGAAGACAAATAAGTAAGACGAAGAAATTTTATACGTATTTACGTACATCTGAGAATTTCGTTGAGTGTTCTATCTACATACGAAAATACGTGGAAGGTGTGTGTGTGTGTGTGGGTGTATACATATATATACATATATTAGTCATTTCGTAGAATAGTATATATTTAATGAATTTCCCAAATGTGGTTTTCATCCCAAATACGTAACACATTTCCTTACCGTTATATGTAGGGCACAAATTTACTGTTAATAAACAAATTTAATATTTCAACTAGCAAAAATTAATCACTGTATCATGATTCAGAATTTTACAAGTCAAATAAATACCAGTTAACAGCAATTGAACGGCGATATTTTAGGCTTGTTTATCAACATCTTAGAAACTGTTGGCACATATATTTTTTAATCGGTAAGAAAAGAATCAATCTTAAGTTCCCTGTATTTTTTAATGACATAACTCTCTGCCGAAAGCAATTGCATATTTGAAGTGTAATGACTAAGCGTACAGCAAACCCTTTTGAAATTTTCATTACGACAATACCCGATTATATTTATTTATTTTTTAGAATAATATTGTAACAACGCATATAATAAAAACGTTTCGATAGCACCCTCTAATGTTTAATAAATTGTCGATAGTTTATCATGTTTTTTGTTATTCGCTGTTATTGTAGTATTTTTCCGTGCTACCTTTAAAAAAGTATGTGATTTTGTAAATAAAACTTTTTTGCAGGACTTGCTTTTATATTCATACAAACTATTTAAATTAAATTATGCAGTGTAGATACATCATAACGTGTTAATAAAGAGTTGGGATTGGGATTTCTCTATGTTAGCAATAAAGCGTATCAGTCAATTACAACATAGCATTCTATTCCACGCCCATTCCATGAAAGTGCCAATTTTGATATAAACATTTATCTCACTGATATAAAATAAGGTGCATTCGTACACTCGCAATTACATCTTCGTCAAAATTAAGTGTTATTTAGCAAGAAAAAATACCAATAGCAGTTGAAGTGAACTGTGGGGTATCTCCGAACGCGCTCCTTGTCCGGATGCGGTGAAGTGTTATATAAGCTGCGTTCTGGACATCCCACTTCGCTTTCGAGCCGTAATTACGGACATGCTTCACTCTAATAGCAGGCCGGGTCCAGGGGCGAGCGGTCCAAGAATAGGAGGATCGTGCAGACGAGTAACAAGCGGTGTGCTATAGCTACACCGTCACGGCAGTACGGATCGTTGTAACGAGCTGAGCCGGACCTAATAAAGGTTACCTGCCATAAATTTCCTGACGGTGGCAACATTCTTTTCACCGTGGCTTCGTGTTCCTACAGGAATAATAGACCTCCAAAATTAAAAGATAAATTTCCACATCTCACCGCCCTCTGCTCATTAAGCAAGAAAATTCATTCAAAAAATCTCGCTCGTTTTATATTACATTTTGTAGTTCGAAGGAAGTAATTATTGCCAGATGAGGTCTCCGAAAATATTTGATAAATTGTTATTGTAAACGTAAAAGTTACGTTCGCATTAATCACTTTATATATGAGACTCAATAACAATATAAGTTTATAAGAATTCTTTTTCCGGAGCTACGAATTTAATTGAGTTTTGTGGCATCCACAGATGCATAACAATTCTTACGATTGTAGGCTAAGTTAAGCAAGCAGAATTTCCAGACTTGTAATAGATATCAAGTATGGAAATTTTAAAATTGGCTTACTTCCCACTTGCCTAGCACTATTCTCAAATTTGAGGTAATACCGGCATTAAGAGGGATAAATTTTATCCGAAGAAAATTTTTCCGTCATATTAAAAAAAATGGCCTTCAGCCGTCATGCGATACCAATACACTAAAAACTGAATACCTATCACTCTGTCATAATAATGCTAACTGTCACGTTACTAAATAATAATAGGTGATACTTTGTTATAATTCCGACATTTTTATCATATAGGAATGCTGAACAAAAATGTTTCACAATCACGAAATTAAAAAAGATACTCCAAGCTCTAAAAATAAGTCAGCGTAGTTGTACATTTTATACATACCGGAACATACAGATTACTTGTTAGGTATTCCGTTAAACATCTTTATTGTAAATTATCTCATAAAATGAGAAGAAAGTTGAAATTTGAGAAAATGTTTGTTAAGATACTATTTTGCGTCCAGACTAAAAGCCTATCAATAATATATCCATAACAGAAACGTCCATAGTAACTGGAACTTGCTAAAGGGTTTCGCGTCCACTACTAAAATGAAGTGTACTTTTTAAAATTACATCGTCAGATTACTGTTGCAAGTCTAATATTTATTTCGGTATGTATTTCAAAGTATACCGAGGAACCAAAACTGATAATAATGTATTGTACTGTTCTTTTCGACAGGAATGTTATGAATATTTATTACTTTAAAAGTTTCAAGCAACAAGTCTAAGGAACAAATTTGTTGGCATGACGTAAATGCAACCACTTTAATGGTGAAAAAAATAATAATTCAATCACAACTCTGCCATTAATATGTTGGTTGCAATTTACAACATTTCAGTTTAAATCACTACGTTAAAAATCTCAGCTTTGCAAATATATTTTATTTTCTGTTAGTTTTCTCCCAAAAATTCAACATCTTATTTCCTTTTTATCTTCCCAAACATAATAAAAATAATATTCTTTATTATTCAATTATCAATTCTTTATCTTAAATATCATTTTGAAACAATTTTATTATATTTTAAATCATTAAAACTTTCATATTATAAGACACACATCCATTGTTGAAGGTAGTAAAAATTCTTCTAAAGGAAAAATTATATTTTATTTAACTTCTGCCCTACTTATGTTGTCTCCTGTCCTCCGATTGGCCGTCGTATGACCACGACACATCTCTACGCAAATCAGTAATGGCGAGACGAGAGACAATCAGGATAAAATTCTTTAGTACTTTTGTTTAATAAACATTTAACGGTAACCACCCACTACAAAATAAATGAAAAAATACAAACAAAATATTAATACAAAAAACTGTATAGACACAAATTAAAAATACATACACATGATCTCTATGTCAATAAACTATTAAAGTAATCAAATATTATACTGTTAACTCATAAAATAAAGCGTGATTTCGAAATCATATTAAATTAAGAGACAACATAAACAAGTACTCAGTAATCATATATAATTAAAATATCTATAATTGACTGTTTGCATAACCCCTAAAAACTGCAATGTTACAAACTGTCGCGGTGCGCAGTATCACTCGCTGAGCTGCCTATCTCCTGTTTGCCAACTCGGAAATCATCATCTTATCAAGAGAGGTAGCGAAGTGATAAACCTTCGGACACGTACCTATACTAGGGCCGCTCCAACCATCCTGATTTCAATTTTCCATGGTTTCCTAAAACCACTCCAGACGAATGCTGAGATGGTT
>NQII01013444.1:0-20898 GCA_002778355.1 Clitarchus hookeri
TATAAAATGCATTTGCTTGTTTATGGAGTAGAACCAAGTGATACATTTAATTATATTGGACATTGAGTAATATTTGCCCTGATGTGAAAAGACTTACTTATGCTGCCAAATGTCAACTGTAATTATAATTATATTCTGAATTAAGCGTTTTGAAATTCAGCTGCATGCATTCTTATATATGAACATTGATTGCTGACGTTTCTTCACCAAACATTCCAATGCAATAAATGAACGCTCCTCAATAATTGAACTGCTTCATTGGTTGGTAAACTGCTCAATAGCGGTATATATTTCTTTTTATATAATCATACTGTTGGTTATTACTGATCTCTTGTTATTGTGGATATTCCGCTACAAGTATTACTATTACTTTCACTACAATATACAAGTTACCTATATGACAACTTTCGTTAACAACTACTCCCTAATAACTACACATTATACTGTATACATTCCTGCGACGCTCCATTACGCGGGGCACCAATACATTTCAGTCGAACCCATTTGTAGGGCATTTTCACCATATACCTACAAACGTATATACATTTCAGTATCGTAACTAAAGAGATTCGTTGAAAAGACAAAACTGTCCCCTGTAGGAGTATAATTAATGTAGGTTAGTCCTGCAAAGCCATTCGTATTTTGTACGTCATACTAGGCTCTGTGTTTTTTTTACTATTAACGGTTAATATTCTCATCGCTGTTATTTGCTCGTCACAGTAATAAATCTTAAATTTTTATTATTTTTCGAAATCCTCTTGCCAAGATATTTAATTTGATGTCCATAATTCTAACGCTGTAATAGTTCATTTTCGCCAAATGAAATTTTTATTTTAATTAGAGAGAGGTACCATATTTTAATATGGTAAGGTTTTTGTAACGTTTTTGAAAATGCATTAAATTTAAAAGATGAAGTTTTGTAAATTGAAAAAAAAATAAATAAGTCCTTCATTACAGCAGCTAGTGTCGGGTATTTTGATCATTACGTGACGTCACATACCCTATATCAACCTCAGTGTAAAGAAGAATCCAACGACATCACATTTGTCAAAATCTGTCCAGCCGTTTGGGCTTTCAAATGGAACAAATGAATACCACGTACAGAGACAAACAAAAAATTGCCTTCCTTTGGAATTACTCGTAGTCAGTTGAAACAGCATTCATTTGGATTTTCAATGCCATATTACAAACGTAAGAAGTAGACGTGAAGTGGTAATTGAATATAAATTATTTACTGCAATTTACTTTTTAAAAGAAAAATGTGATGTCATGTATTTTTAAGTATATAAAAAATTGACATGTTTAAAGCGCCTTTTGGAAACCAACATTTAATTTTTAAGTTAAAAAAATAATTATACGTGTATACAATCAAATAGTCCCAATTTTAGATTAAATATTGATGTTCATCAAAATCATGAAATGTGTATTTTGAAAATTAGTAGTTACGCATTCGATACGTAACACAGAAAATTTGGAAAGAAAATAATTAATATCAAACTCTTTATATATTTCTACACAAAAAGATTTTTATAGCATGAATAATAAACATTTAAATGGTTTTATTAACTTTGAGCCATAAATATTTTAATATTAATAGGCATATTTTGGAATAGAATCACATATTTCCAAACATCGTTTCTATTTACTACTATGCTTTAATTTATAATCTTTCCACGCAGGAAATAAATAATTCTAAGTAGACTGAAGCAGTTAAAATGTTAATACAAGTAACAGGGAAAATAAATTAAAACTCTCACCTCAGTACATAAGAAGTTAATGCTGAGACAGGCTTGTTATTAATCTAGTAATTTACGATATACGAACATGTACCTGATTGATATTAATAATTACACGTCATAACTGGCTTCAGTAAGTGATAAAGACGTGACTTAAAATGTTGAATTGCACTCATATAATCGTATCTGGATTATGTTTGCATCTCTAGCTGACCTATATTTGAAAGAAACCAATTTCCATTCCCTGTTTGGTCATAGTCAGTTTGGTGATTTGTAAAGAGAAATGGCCTTGCAAGAAACTGTTTGCTCAGACTTTTACCTTGTCTTTATGATTTCGAAAATATATGAGGAAACAATAATACAGTGACTTGCGTAAAATAACACTTATTTATTCGTTATTATGTAATAACGTCTTCCTTTTTCTCTGTGATATGTTTAAAGTTAGGTAATGAATTTATATAGTAGCTTTTATTGGAGCTAAATATAGAAGAAAACATAAAACTTAAAAGTTTCGTTAAGAAAAACATTTTTTATGTAAAACATATTCGTTTCCTTTTATGTGGAATCATCAGTACGTGGGGAGACATTTACTAATATTGTCAGCAATTGCAGAAACTGAATCTCACGGTTATTGAGTCATTCATGTTTTCTTTTCTTATCAAAACCGGAAAGAAGCTATGTTATTGCTTCATTTGGCATTTCGTTCTTGCAACAAACTTCCTTCTTTCTCAAAGTGTAACTGAAAAAGAAGATCAATCCTAAAAGGTGCAAAATAATTTAACGAAAGTAGGAGACAAGGCAAAATATGAGATACGCATTTTAATTAGACGGGTGGCTACATATTGATATTTTCATTTGTGAAAATTTTGAAAGATCTATAATGACTGAGGAAATTTGGGCTCAGTAAATGTTGTAACTGAACACTAACATTAAAGTACCTGAAAATATAATTCATCTTTAATAAGGTAGAATTATTTCATAAACTTATGTACGAGAAAATGTAAATAGGTGAATGTTACAAGATACTAATGTACTTACACAAAACATCCAGCTGTGGGATCCACTTGCTGACCATGACGTTCTCTGGCTTCCCAGGAAGAGAGTCTCCGGTGTACTTCATCAGAATTTTCTCCGGGAGTGCACCAAATGCATCCAACACAGCTTTCAACTTCTCTGATGGAAATGTTTGCACTTGGACCAAAGTTCCCATGTTGAAATATACGACTCCGTGAGGAGAGTCGTCCAAGAATTTTTGAAAGACCTTCGAAAAATATAAATTATGACAACGTTGTATATTTTTAAACTATCAGTGAAGTAAATTTTAACTTTTTTGTAAAGTTTGCGTTTATATTCCAATATTTAATGGTTTTATTCTCCGGTAAGCATGTGTGTGTATAAGATAGAATAAAAAAAATTTAATTTTCATTATAAAATATGAGTTTTAAGCAAAATATTTACTCTGTTCAAAAAATAATATTTGCTCAGGATTATGTATTCAACAAAATTATTATGGAAGTTAAGTAGTCAGGAAATAACAGTACATCAAGATTAACACGCATTTTAGAATATTTCAGCAAGACACAAATAATTACAAAAACAAGTAAAAAATCCCAAAAAAATTGTATTTTATGATCCGTACCGCTGGCAATTTTTTCGGTGTCTGGATGTGCATTCCTCCTACTTCAACAAATGCAGGCACAGCAGGTCTCGGCCAGTTGATGGAAAAATGACTGTTGACTAATACAAGGCTGGCATTCTGAATCAATTGCTGCACACTGGGGACATCTTTTCCGAAGTACTCCTGCATTATTAGATTTGACGGATTGTTGCTATAAACTGTATTACCTATGTTGAGAAGCACGTCGTACATTGTGTTGGTCAGTCTTTGCCAGAAATCCATTTTGCTGGTGTAGGGCAGGAAGTAACTTGGAATATATGCAGGATGGTTAGGGTTCCCAATTCTCGCATGCGCCCATTGATGAGCCACACTTGAGATGACGTGAACTAATGGTGCGTTGAATTTGTTAGCAAAACCTACGATACATTCACTGCCAAAAATTTCCGTAACAACCAAATCAAAACTTTCTGCTGAATTTAAAAGAGCTTGTCCTTTCGGATGATCCATGACTTTCCGGCATGATTCTCTTGTGTGTTCCCAGATAAAGTTAACCATGACAAGAGTTTTCCAGCTGAGCGCCGTGTCTATCGTGATGTTGTCCAACACGTTGGGCAGAGTTCCAGACACGTCAATGTCAGTATAATTTGGGAGAGGATTCTTCTGCGGGAAGTGGCTCAAGACGACGACCTGATGTCCTTTGGCGGCTAGAGCCTTCATTAGAGCTTCGAACATAATGAAGTGGCTTTTTCCATTGAAGTGGAACGCTCCGAGAATCCTGGCGCTTTCTGTCCCAGTAACGAATAACGCACACACAAATATGGATACCAGTGTAGAATTCATTTTAATAATCTGAAACACAAAAAAATAAACCACAATTTGGCATCTAATCTATTCTTCTGAGTTTGTAGTTAATCTGTTGTAAAATAAAAAAATTATAGAAATGCCCTGTCTAATGTTGACATTTACTCGCCATTATCGAGAATCGATAATGTATCGATAATACTCGCGATTATCGATGGGTACTCACTTTCGAGATTATTTTACCAATTATGAATTGACCACTGTGGTGTAGTGCTTAGACTACTCGCCTCCCACCCAGCCAAAACCGGGTTCTATTCCCGATGGGGTCGCTCTCGGATTTTCGCACGTGGGAATCGTGCTGTTTGGCGGTTTTTCCTCGGGGATCTCGCGTTCCCTCCACCCTTTCATTCCGGCGCAGTTCCATACTCACCTCGCTTCACCCTCATCGGCTCTCAATACATCGATGTTAAGAGACGCCCAAATATCTTCACTCAATCACTCACCAATTATATTAATTTAGTAAAGATTTGTGTGTATGATAGACACTGGATGAACAGCAAACACTCTGGATCTGTAGAAACAAAGAACTGCCGAGTGGCGCCTAAGCGTAACTTAACCTGAAGATAATTTTTCCTAATTTTAATTTTTTTTTAGGTGACACAGGTTTCACTTTTTTCGTAAACTGATGTAGAAAATATCGTAAATAATTTTGTTCTAATTAAATGACTCACAGTCAACTACACCATGAGTGTAGATTCTTTATGAAAATAGGCAATTAGCTTAATTTTAGTGAACCTCTTCTGGCTTTTTTTTCTGTAATAAAATTAAAGTTTTAAAACTGCCTCTTACAGAAAGCCAGTAAAGAGGTAATTTTTTGATCTATATAGTAAGAACAGAAGGAAAATTACTTTCCCCCAACTCATTTACGACTANCAGTAAAGAGGTAATTTTTTGATCTATATAGTAAGAACAGAAGGAAAATTACTTTCCCCCAACTCATTTACGACTACAAGATATCGTTTGAATTTACCGCAGGTAGGTATTAAAATTAGGAATTGTTATTTTGAATGGCAGGAAGAACAATTTAACTCCTTTTTTTTTTGCAGCACAATAATGTTTCTTCAAGGACAAAGTACGTTATGTGAAAAATTTCCTGGCGCCCATATCGTNTTTTTTTTTGCAGCACAATAATGTTTCTTCAAGGACAAAGTACGTTATGTGAAAAATTTCCTGGCGCCCATATCGTTTTCGAAGGAATTCAGTCACGGCTCGTTACTTTTGCAGACGACTGTCTTCAGTAGCGTAGAAAAACAGTCAAGCATGAGATGTTTTCCAGTTATTACTGTAAGTGGAAGGGAATTATGTTGATACTGGATCGGATAATTGTTTTTAAATTATAGAGATGGCTGTCACAGCAGCGCATTATAAGAATTACTAGGAAAGTGATGGATATAATTCCTAACAATGTAAGGCTTGTATCTGTAGCCAACTCGCGCATCGTTCACTATGTCAAGTGTGCCATCGTATTGAAAACCGTCCCTATCTCGAACAAAAATGAACATGCATCCTTTATATCAGAAACACTGTTATCATGGTTGAGGTTTATAGGACGATGGAAGATACGCCATTTATTGGTTAGAACTAAAAGGCCCATTCATCGTACCTGCGAGCAGTAGACAATCGATCATTGAATATTCTCTGTATCTTTGTTGAGTGTGTTCGCGGGTAGGGCCACTGCAAGTTAACGGAAATACCAAACGCTTCAACACGCACGAAAAAATTCAGGTACTGTCTCCAATTCTGGCGACATTGTATCTGGCCTTGAAATGCCCAAAGATCCATCTTCTAACGCTTTGCCAAAGGTGCTATCATG
This sequence comes from Clitarchus hookeri, assembly GCA_002778355.1. NCBI lineage: Eukaryota > Metazoa > Arthropoda > Insecta > Phasmatodea > Phasmatidae > Clitarchus > Clitarchus hookeri. Next base: position 6,029 of record NQII01013444.1, read on the forward strand.
AGGTATTGTTTGGGAAACATTTAGAAACATGTAGTGGCTGTCTGCTACGGGTAAAAATACTCCCTAGGAGAAGTGTTTGTAGTTCCAGTTAAGCGATCACCATTGTTCTGGGTTTAGTGATACGCACGTGATTCTTTCAAACGCAAAATACCCGGGATGAACGAAACTGTCAAGGAAATACAGCATATATCGTTGTTTCGAATTTCCCTGCCCCACCACGTACACAAGGTGATAATTCAAAGCTATCGAATTAAAGTTATTCCTCTGAAATGCCAGACATCTCTCTAAACATTTTTAGTGAACATGACTTTCTTTAAAGACATTGCAGTATTTTGTCGGTTATTGGAGAAATGTATAATGACCTCCACACTACTATATGTTTACGTATTTGTGTAACTTTTGAAACACTTATTGAAAAATAAATTGTCTCACCGACAACTCCTCACCTGAGTGTAATTGCTAATATTTCTTGCGTATAAAACGCTATTTCTTGCACTGTATCTTGCCTATCTTTAATAGCACTTTGACATTTCACCACCATCTCATCAAACGACGAAACGGAAATTAATTTAAACAAGTTACGAAATGCACAGCATGCTTTTCGCGTACACTTTGTTGGATGCACATGCCATTTTCTACGCCTTCTTTTTCTCACAATACGATAATATGCATACTCCACGGACGGAAGCATATATACGATTATCATAATTCCTTGCAGTGGATGGTGTTGGTAATACTAACAACGGACTATTTTAAATCGGACATTTGTTGTTGAATTTGCTATTTATAAAACGCACGACTTTCTGTCGTAAGCTGTCGTACGACGCAATCGGATGCATAAAAGGCGCTTTTAAGTTCGCAGACACCTTGCACGCAATGTTACGCACTTGTACTGTAAAAAAATAACAAGCTAAATGCACGGAGTTTATTGTGAGAGTCGAAATGAAAGTGAAGCCCTAACTTCTGCGTACTCCTGTCAGTTTTTTAGCTGCGTTACTTTACGGCAGATCTTTTGGTCTCTGATTTCAAGGAAAGTGTGTTTGAAATGTTAGCGAAGGAAAACCTTGGAAATTAAGGTCAACTAGACCGTGGATTTCTTTAGATAAGCAAAATTTTACCCAATTTCCATATCTAAATAAAGGTTACTTTTTTTCTGTATTTACGGAAATGCCCAAATTCTACATAATGAACGTTTCTCTTGTCAGTTATTTGGCATAATCGGTCATTTGTTTAACAATTTTCATCAACGTAATACCTTTTAAATGTTTAAAATTCAATTTACTTCTTCACACAATAGTCAAGCCAGGTATCGTGAGTAAAGTGTCAGCACAAGCTAATCATTTGTCAATTAGGTAACTTATTAACACTTTAAATTGGGTATATAACTTAAAAAGAAGGCAGCAGTGCTAAATCAAATAAACTTGAAAAAGAAAGTAAAATAGTTCTTCTTTTTCTGAGATACAAAAACATTTCCAATTATTGTGATTTAAAGTAATATGAAACAATTAATTTTTGTGTCTTTCTTAGAAGTTTTCTCTAAACGTTTTGCGCGTAAACACGCTGCTAAACTCATCTTGCTCCAAAATAAATAGTTTCATCGTTCAGTAAGCCACCGATGGGACGATGTGTGTAGTAAATTATTAGATGTAACGATATTGGAATCACTGTATTCTACATGCAGTCGATGTGATTTACATATTTATAATCTTTCTATGTACAAATGTTATTTTAAAATGGCAATGAAATGGTTTTTAGACAGCGTACCCACAATTCACTTTACACTGAGTAGAAAGGGAACCAATTTTTCAGTTTTATTATTAAGATACATAAACAAACTAAATAACCAGACATGGCAAGTACATACAAGAAAATTAATTTTTCATATATTTGTGTCAATAATAATAAAATGAACTAAAATTAACTGTCTAGCGATATATCCTTAGTATCTAAATAAAGTGACTGATGCCTTGAAAACTAAGGGCGCCGAACCATTGCTTGAAACTCTATTTCATACTGAAATTGTAAACAACAATCGCAGTTCACAGTTTTTGAATATGCTTAATTGACGCTCTAAGTAGTCAACTCGGATTAATGGAGATGACACTAGTATGTTCTGACTGGATGGGTGTTTCAAATGAGCCATGTTCCATCCACAATGTAAGCATTGTTTTGACTGCGTTGATGGTACTAGCAGTGTTAGGCAAAGCTGGTGTTAGAATGAATTTATAATAAATATTTTAAAAATTTAAGACCAGAAAAATTTTAAACAATAAAAAATTGTAAAATTAAAATAATTCTAAATTTGCCAAATATTAGCATAAGGGAGCAACAGTTATATATTTGGCAACGATAAGTTACTCGTTATTGATTTATAAAAACTTGAATTGATAAGAGCTAGTCTGGAATACATATAATATTTTCGCGGCAAGCTTAATTTATAGTAGAAATTATAGTTGTATGGTAAATGTTTCTACATTTTATTTAATTTTTTTAAATTTTTATTACAAAAACAAATTATTCATCCTCTATAAAAGGCACATTCTATTAAGAACTGATTACAAATAGGTAGAGCTAGTAGCTTATTGCGGAAAAGTTGACTGTTTGCTAGGATTCAACTTACTATACACATGTCCGACATTTTTCTTTCCTTATTGACCACCATGCATATATGAAGATACTACCCCAATTCACTGGGGAAATGAGAATTCTGATACTGCAAGGCAGAAAGTTTGTGAGTGGTCTACAAACAACTTAGCCGAGTCAAAACATTGGTCAATAAATCAAAAAAAGTAATAAACTAGCTAGAGTGTTATAGAAAATATGTTGACTCAAAATATTTTCCAGATTTTCCGTTATTTCTACTAATAGAGTATTTTAATTAAGATGTTTCGTTATGTTTTGTATGCATTGTCTACTGAAATAAACTGATGTTTCCTGCCATTTTAATTTTATGCACGTTGTTTACTAAAACCGTTCAAAATGTCAACATTTAAAAAAAAAGAAATTGTGGAGGAATGTAAAATTATTATTAATCCTTGGGTAGTTTCCTGTTGTAATAAAATCATTTTCAGAAATATTAAAGACAGTACTCACGTGTGTCGACGACTTGCAATTGGCGTTTTATTATCACGTGCCACTTGGGACGGCTTGTTTGCGTTTCTGAACACGGCGACGGAAGCAGCAGCCGTCTAACGGCAAAGCGGCGAGTTGATATGACAGCGCCGCGGTATGTCCACGAGCATCTAAATTCTAAATGTCAGGGCGACACAAGCATAACTCAGTGGCCGTGAGCTGAGCGGGACTCACGCAAAACCACGACCGTGCTTGCTCGCAGCAGCGCAGCTGAAGCGCGACTGAGCGAGAACTGACTGCTGAGTGCGTGATCCAAGGTCAGTTGCCGCGGACAAAGAGTGGGATTCAGACGTTGCGTAATCATTTCCACGGAACACTTAAGTAGCGCCACTTACCTTCCGGCTGGAGTGTACTCACGCCACCTAGCTCATGTGATGATGATCGATAAAAGCTGTTAACGTGGCGCTTGTTGCGTAAAGTTTACGTTACCGTCAAGTTATTTTAAGGCTGAACTCAACAATAGTCCGTCGCATCCATTAGTCGTCCGCCGGTCACGTGAACTTCAATCAATCGCAGGGGAATTTGTTTTCTATTCGTCCATCAGTCAAATATTTACCGATCTTCATCTTTCGACGGGTGGATGGGTGAACCACAGCCTTCTCACGACATTCCTTGGACCTGTATACGCATTCTGAAAAAAAATGCAAGGCCGCAGAACGATATTTATTTATATTTGAAGGTAAACACAGGTATTTTTATTGTAAAATTAATTCAGTATACATTTTTAACACGTAAAAAATTGTTTTACCAAAATGTTTTTCTCTTGAAAGTGTATTTGTAACCAAACTATATCTCCAACTAAAGAAATATCGCATTGTTAAGTTGCCACGCTGAAATCTTGCCGTACGGAAATTTTGACGGACGACTGATTGTTGTGAATCGCTTTCATCTGAATGACGTAAAAAACAGACGGAGGACTGCCGGACGGACGATTAACGGACGCGACGGACTATTGTGAGTATAGCCTAAGGGGTCCGACTACCTGGAGATGGTTTCCGCGTTTGTGGCCGAGAAGCGCGGGAGCAATAAGGACGGCAATGCCACGTGCTTCAAGAGCGCCATCGCCGCTACGCACAAGGCTCTGAACTGGCATGTAGTATTCTCTTCGTTCTCAGTACACATCTGAAAAGGCCTTGCTTCTAACCAGCATGTACTGTTAGCTGAAGTAAGAGGTGGAGCTTATTCCCCGTCTTACACTTTATAGAAATCATGTATACTTATTTAAGAAAGAAATGTTTACTAAAAGAAAGCGCAAAATTCCGGAAAAGTAGCATGGTAAAAGAGGGTTGCTTTTTAAGTATCTTGTTTGAGGAGATATTTAGGGAATCGTTACGCGCTTGCTGCTCTGTCCCTTGCGAAAGAAAGGAAGAGTACAAAGTAAGTAGTAGGAAAATGACAGTTCTGTGTCAACAGGCGTCCTAGCGAGGACAAGAGGACAAGCCGGCTGCTATCGTGGATGACGTCACGAGGCAACCTCCTGTTTTGTAAATACTTGCCAACGTCGACCATGTTGGATTTACTTTCCAGCTCAGATATTCCTGGCCAACGGCGGCCATATAAGAAGTCCCTACTTCACGCTCTTGCATTCAACATGAGGTTTTTCTCAGAGTCCTCCCTATCTCCATTATTTTCTCAGTCTCTCTCATTCCTTCCTACCGGATGTCCACACTTAAAGCTCTTACATTCAGTATGGGAGTTCTCTCCATGCTATCCCACCCAGGTCCCCACAAAAAATGCCACGCTAACCATCCCAGGTCTCCACTATGATGCCAGGCTTCAGGATCTTACATTCTATGTGGAAAGTTATCTCAGAGTCCCCCGATCTCATTTATTTTCTAACGCTCACTCATTCCTTCCTACCAGATGTCCCCAAATCATGCTCTTGGATTCTGTGTGGGGAGTTTTCTCCTTGCTATTCCTCCAAGCAAGTACCATCCATATTGCCAGAATAATGTTCGATTTCATTACTTATCCTGAAAATTCTCTTATCATGTCTTATCACTCTACCTAGGTCTTCTCATATTCCTTCTGGGTTCATTTCACCAGTTGTCCTGGCAAGGACGAGTCTTATGCTCTGTCATTCTACCTTGGTTTTCTTATATTCTTTCTGGTCACCTTTCAACTGGTGTCCTGGCAGGGACAAGTCTCATTCTTTGTCATTCCACCTTGGTTTCCTCATCTTCCTTCTGGACTCCTTTCACCTGGTGTCTTGGTGCGGACAAGTCTCATGCTCTGTCCTTCCGGCTTGGCTTTTCATGTTCCTTCTTTTCTCCTCTTACCTGGTGCCTTGGCAGGGACAACTCTCATGCTCTGCAATGCCATCGTGGTTTTCTAATATTCCTTCTGGTCTCCTATCACATGGCGTCCTGGCAGGGTCGAGTTTCATACTCTGTCTTTCCACCTGCACGACAAAGAGCAAAGCCTGCCTGCCTGCACACACTAGCCTAGAGTCGCAGCACACATGCCAAGTACATCCTAATCCTGGCGGCAATCTTTTGTCCGACTTGATTCACTATTATCGTTACTGCTTATTCCTTATGTTACTTTATGTAACAAAAAATTTAATAAAACCGGCCCAGAAAACATCAATATGATTAAAAAAAACACGTAAATTGCATGAGTGGTTCTCGAGTGATAAGCGGACTAACCGACAGAGAGATGTCGATTTTTATAATATGCATAGATGATCTGAAAGTACAAATTCTTTCAATAACTTCAGCATTGCGAATATAAACTATTTTTGAAAACTGATATGTCTCCATGAACATGTGCGCATTAAAGTTACAATTTCAAAGTGTAAATATATGCCTCGAATTTTATTAAAACACATGGGAAAACTATATTTTCTCCAAACGCAGTAAGTAATTTGCAGAATAGTTAACTCTCCTTAAATATACAACTTTCATAACAGTTTCGGGAAAACTTAGTTTTACAAGGCAGAAAAGTAAATTACGTCTACTTTAAGGGAAAAAATTAACAGTTCTCCCAGGAACTCGCGAATGAAGTTAAGCAGGCAACGAAATATTATTAGGTGGAAAAGGGGGGGCGGGGGAATCATAGCTGTGAAAAAAGGACAACCGAGAAGCATTTGCAAATATTTTACGTTCGAAAGTGTAATTGCAATGTTAAACGCTATATATCACGGTATTTAACTAGATTTCACGAATACTACACAATGGTAATATTAGAAGTACAACTGAAATGCTGAAACTAAATTTATTCTAACAAATAATGCAGCACACACGTAAGCAAATCCAACATTCTGTAGACAGGACACCAAGTTAAAAATGGCCACATAGTGCTGAAAGAGAATTCTTGTAACGACCATGAATATTTTTACTTCAATATAAACGTGATAGCACTAAATATATGCAGTGATAATATAAATTTCAGAGACGAAAGTGGCGTACTCTCGTTGACAGTAGCAGATGGCTACAAAATTTTCAAGTGATATGAGGGAAAAGTGGTAGCCGTGGACAATTATTTCTTTTATCCTTTACATAACGTACCTGGCTCTATTCCGCTAGGTTACATTCTCACTCTTTGCTTTCTATCCAATGCATTTGAGTGTTCTTTAGTGGTATCTTCCTGGCTCGATTCACTTAAATGCTGAACATGAAGAACGGCATATCCGAAGAAGAAAATGACGTAATGAACTGTATGGACACCGTCCACAGCGCTTTTCGATCTCGGGGTTTGTGATCTTAGGTAACATGACAGATAGACAATTCATAGATCACTCTTGGAACTTTTATGCTTCATCATTATTTTATGATCATTGTGATTACTATCGAGAATATAAATAACCTTTGTGATAATGATGTATGGAGCATTATGTAAAAATTTCCCATCTACCATCTTCCAGCATTCTCTACTATATTCAGCATGTAGTGATTGTGTCAAGCAAACTGGGTACGATTTTCGACACATTGCAAGCACTAATCCATACACGAGTTGACCTGGTATCAGATAGAACCTCTAACTGAGCCATGCAGCAGAATAAGTACTACAGCCGACCACATATCATCATCATCATTATCATCATCATCATCATCGTCGTCATCATCATCATCACATATAATAGCATATGTCCAAGGATAATTAACCACTGTTGAATAAGGGAGGTTAGAATAGAGCCACGGCATCCTTTGGGTCCACTATCTTTGACTCCACGCCTTCGTGCGGCATGTTTGCAGTTAAGCACCGAATATCGTGAGTTGGTTCAGGAATGGTACTACATTGACTTTTGAGATGAATCGCTCTTCACTCTGGGTGTTGATGGTGGCTGTATCCGTAGCTGGGGTCACAGAGGAGAGCATCAGCTTCAGATGCATATTGATGTGCACCATCGGGATCGTAACCTTGAAGTTATTTTATGGGTTGCAATTAGTTACGACTCAAGTACAAATAACTGCGCTCGAAGACCACAATTGTATATAACTTGAATGGTGTAATTCTGATGGCATTCTGCAGTACGATAATAATCATCCAGATGTTATGGTCATTGTGCAACATGCTATACGGGACACATACACCATATATTGGCCTGCGAGATCACCAGGCCTAATACCAATTGAGCATATAAGATACCAGCTGGAACGCCGTCTCCTCCACCACTTGCCGCCTCCCAAAGTGCATGAATCACTCCGTCGATACTTAGAGGAAGCATAGTGGACTATACTTCACGAGAGTATTCGATCTCTTTGCGACTCCACATCACATCAAATAGTCGCATGCATTGCTCCAAACGAAGACACAACGCAGAAAGTCTTCAGAAAGTCTTGCATTGTACATCATTGCAGTGTTACTTTGACTCCATTGTTAAAATGAACTATTTCAGAGCTTATTCTAGCCTGGGAATATTGTATATGGTCCTGTGTCGCTAAGTCAGTAATGTTCTTTTGTTCTGTTTAAAGTTTTTCGATTCTCTTTCCAGAAGTGTAAATATAATGTGTGTCTATATAATGCTGCCATCTTTGAATAAACATGATTAACATTTACAAAATTTACAGTTTAAAAATTGACTGTACTTAGTGTAATGGCATGTGGTGTGTTACATCGTTTTGGTTATAAATTAACCAGATTTTCATTGTTAAAATCTTGTTTAAAAATTAAAAATTTTTAAACGACTATTATAAAAAGACATATATTTATATACCATTCTGTCATTCAAAAAATGAATTTACATCAACATCCGAAAATACAGTACCACAATAATTGCTACAAATTAAGAAGAAATTATATTATATTGCATGAGACTGCAGCATTAAAAAAGTTGTTTTCTAAAAAATATCATAGCATATACCAAAAATTCAAGCTAGTGATGTTTGGACTTCGCATGATGCCGTGCAGTCTTGAAGCCAGCCAGAGTCCTCAGCACAGTCTTAATGGCGCAGTAGGAAATGAAGATGCAGGAAGTCACGATGAGTAGCAACACTGCGATTACGTCCAGCAGGAGGTACTGGTAGAGAGGCATATCTGCAGCAGCCGACCTCAGGTGTGCTGCTCCTCTGTGCCTGATGACGTACTCAACCCAGTACACAGCTGTCTCCATAGCCGTCATAGGCCGGTCCCGGAACAGAGCCGACACCTTCTTGGCGTTCTCCGAGTAACTGCAAACAGAAAGACAGGCCCACCTCACGAGAGATACCTCACACTGAGTAATGACATACTCCACCATGTAAACAGCTGTTTCATTCCCCGCCATGGACTGGTCACGGAACAGGACCGACACCCTGTTGACGTTCTCCGAGTAACTACAACCAGAAGCACAGGCAAACCTGACGAAAGGTACCTCACACTGACTGATGACTTACTCCACCCTGTAAACTGCTGTTTCATTCCCCGCGATGGACTGGCCCCGGAACAGGGCCGACACCCTATTGGCGTTCTCCGAGTAACAACAACCAAAAGCACAGGCCCACCTCAGGAAAGGTACCTCACACTGACTAATGACATAATCCACCCTGTCAACTGCTGTCTCATTACCCGCCATGGACTAGTCCCGGAACAGGGACGACACCCTCTTGGCGTTCTCCGAGTCACTACAACCAGAAGCACAGGCTCACCTCACGAAAGGTACCTCACACTGACTAATTACATACTCAACCCTGTAAACTACTCTTTCATTTCCCGCCATGGACTGGTCCTGGAACAGGGCCGACTCCCTCTTGGCGTGCTCCGAGTAACTAGAACCAGAAGTACAGACCCACCTCACAAAAGGTACCTCACACTGACTGATGTCTTACTCCAGCCTGTAAACTGCTGTTTCATTTCCCGCCATGGACTGGTCCTGGAACAGGGCTGACTCCCTCTTGGCGCTCTCCGAGTAACTAGAACCAGAAGCACAGACCCACTTCACAAAAGGTACCTCACACTGACTGATGTCTTACTCCACCCTGTAAAATGCTGTTTCATTCCACGCCATGGACTGGTCCCTGAACAGGGCCGACACCCTCTTGGCGTTCTCCGAGTAACTACAGATTCTCGACACCGAAGTGCCGCGGTTTTGTGACCCAGGTTGCTCCTTCTGTGCCTGATCAATATACGTATAAACAGGAGACAACTTTCTGAGCAGTTTTTAGGGAAGTGCAGATCAGGTCTTCCCATTTCATTCAGGCTTTGCATATTGCCACAACTGACTGCATATAGAGAAAATATGCTTTAATTTGTCACATCAGACTTGTTAGATGTGTGCATTCCCACCAGACAATGACTAAGTCCATAACCTAGATGTTATTTGAGCATGGTCATTGCTCTAATTGACAGAAGTTGAATACTGCCAATAGAAAGAGTGACGCCCTTTTTTAATCGCACTGGGTGGATGTTCTCCACCCTAGGGTGGTTCCACCTCACCTATCAACAGCAGAGTACGGAGTTGAATCCACTCGTGCCACCTTGATGGGGCCGAGGACTATCCACCTCTACAAACCTGCTTTGTAAACGAGTCCTCTTACTAGGCGGACCAGACCATCGATCGTTCGTTAATGTGCACCAACCCTTCGAAACTGACACCCCTGCGCGAGCCGGCATGCTTGCTTTCCACGGCAGCTGCTACTGACCCTTCCAGTATATGAAGTGCCAGCCCTCCAGGCAAGTACCCACCTCCAGATCTCCTTCCAAGCGGAAGGTTCAACCAATGCCACCCAGAGTCCGACCCGCGATCAGTACTGCCTAAGCCGGGGCTTTCACACTGATCCCCTGGGTACCCACAATTTTCAGTCATGCACACTGAGTTATCACCCAGAACAGCCCAGTCCCTCCAGGATGCCAGCAGTCCCTTCTCTGGGATTCCGCCATCCCGAGATCAGCCCGACTTGCCAAATCGAGCCTCAGCTTGGGGAGTGCAATTCGGTTCGCGGTTCTTCACCGCAAGGCGAAAAATATATACACCCTCGGGAAGACTGCACTCAACCTCGCCGTAACGGTTTGTCGTTGTACACACAGGCCGTTACCACCTTCATTCGTCCTCACTCCGTTAGCCAATGCGCTTCCGCCATGTTACCAGCCCATACCACGAGGAGGTGGAGATGAACTTGAGCAGTGCTAGGCTGTATATTCGCATCCCTGCCCCATTAAAGGAGACGAGTTGGCAGCTTTCATAGTGGCAGGGAAACAACCAAAAAGATCACTACTTCTTATGAGTGGCTCCCACCGGAGCTTGACGTAGCGAGCTCTTACACTTGCGCCGGTTTACCACCACTGGAGCCTGTAACCATGGTTAGGCGTAACGCGGGCAGGCTTTCCTTCGTCACGACTGCCCCACCAGGTACTCAGTTCCTAGGCTCCCCGCTACTGGGCGGATGTGGAGCACACACGTCCAGTGTTCAGGCACCCAGTCCCCTCACCTTACACCCATTACAGGTTGGTTGCCAGACCACAGCCTGAACCCAAACCGGCCCCAAAGGGCCTCCGAGTAACTACAACCAGAATCACAGGTCCACCTCACGAAAGGTACCTCACACTGACTGATGACTTACTCCACCCTGTAAACTGCTTTATCCATCACTGCCATGGACTGGTCCCGGAACAGGGCCGACACCCTCTTGGCGTTCTGCGAGTAACTATATGTTGAACGACACATAGTATCGCGGGTTTTTACCACGGCTGCTCCTCCTGTACCTGAGCCTCTAAGGTATAACAGGAGACTTCCTGAGATAACCTCGGGATTTCATATACAATCAGCATTGTTTAGGCCACTGCAGGCAGTTAAATTCTCACATCAGGCAGTAGATGTGTATGTACTCTTCCAGACAACATCCATAACAATAATGTCTCCATCGCCGTCATTGGCTGGTCTCGGAACAAAGTAAATATCTTTCTAAAGTAACTGCAACAAGAAGCACAGGCATCCCACATTGTCTATACGATGTACATTGTACAGTATATGGATGATAGACTTACCAACATCAACTAATAGTGGTAGTAGATATACTTAGTCTATCCAGGCCAGAAGACTGAAAGCTGTGTTTCGGTGGTTGTCCACCATCTTTGATTGAATCACAAGTTCGCCATATTGTTTACAGCTGCTATATTGTTTCTGGTCATCATCTCGTTTACTATCGCATTTACAGCAGCCACATTGTCCCTATCACTCACATTTTGCTCTACAGCCATTTTTTAATTTATAGTGTTTCATTTGTTTTCCATCTGCGACCTTGATTCTTAACTTCATGCTTTTGTTCAACTCTCGGCTGACTGCACCACAATCTTAGTTTCCTATTTACTCACCTTTGCTCAACCACTGACAACTAGGAAGCGCTAGTGTACATACTAAGTTTTTCACCCTAAATTTAATGAAGAAGTGGCATGTGCCATACGTGAAATTTTATTTTAATGTAGTTTAAAAAACCTTCTGAAGGAGAAAACCTGGAACTGCCCGACCATGTCATGGTTAATTTTCTTTAAGTATTTATTCCATAGAAATCATGAAATGTATTAATTTTACAAAATGAAGGGTTTTTTTTTGCTGTGTTATATTATATAGCTTTGCATCAGGATGTTTTTTATTGATAGATATAATTTTTTTTAAAATTATAAGTAAATATATTATACAGTAAAATGTAACTCAGTAAAAGTTTGAATTTTTACTAATACTATGCGTTTCAAATCTTACATAATCAATAATTTGATAGTTTAAAATTTTTTATGTTTAAAATAAAACTTGGTTTTGCTTGGCCAATGGAGCTTGTGAGGAGGTTTAGACGTGCTCAACTGAATGGTCGATATCCAGTGAAGATTACAAGTTCATCTGTAATCTTATCAATTAAGGATTACCATTAAATTTCATGTTACTAGCAATGCGATAAGTGTCTCCCTGGCTGCCATCATTCGATGCTGAAAAACAAGCACAATTCGCCCCAAAAATTTTTTCAAGCAGGTAGGATAAACGTTAAAAAAAAAAGACCTATTTAGTGAGTTTATAACACATACAACCCTTAATGTTAAATAATGTGGATATACAGTTTGCTACCGTTGTGATGTTAAACACTTAAAGGGGAATAGAAGAACTATAAACCGTGAATGTAAGATTGGAACCCCTCCCGGAAACCCCTCAGTTGAAAGATGTACGCTAAAATCTTTCTTCGCGGGTGGTAAGAAGTAAAGTAGGCAACCCCGTCAACTGTCAAGTTGTGGGCGTATTTAAAAGTGGTTTGGGCAAATTAAACGTNACTAGATGTTGTGATATGTGATCCTGATGTGGCATGTCCGGAGGAACAGGTGTTTAAAATTCAGTCTGCACTTAAATGTCAAAGGCTGCACCTGAACAGTGTGAGAAAGATGAAGTGTTGTGTTGTGGAACTGCAGATAAGGTGCTGGTTTACGGGCAAGCACGTGGAAAGAGAAGGGGGGCTGAAAGGTTGTATGGAACAATGTATTCACATTGGAGACAACTAGCTGATACAATTTCCAAGATTTTCCCAACTGTTACGGGAAGCAGGGGAACTTCCACTACAATTCTATGGCCGATAAGGAAAACGAATAGCTCGGACTCAATACTTCGAAGATCCAGCGGTTGATCGCAAGGATCAAATGTCTTCTATTAGCACCTGAGCATTAACACTGGCTGGAAATCACTGCAGAAACAGCAGATGTACCCCAGCCATCGACAGAAAGGCCATGCTTTGTGTTTTCATAGCCATGCACCTCGCATTATAGCATCGCCCGTCATTTTCTCGCGAATTACGGTTTTCGCCAAGTCAGCTCGTTTCAAAAGGAACGGCATGATTAATAGTTGGAATAGTCATGTATGGACCAATGGGAATCCCCACGCTACAAATGTGAGGAGCCATTTTGTGAGATTTCCTGTGAACATGGGGTGGGCTTTGACCATGCTTACCGCTTGAAAGGAGCAGTGTACGCTATGTTTTCAGACATACGCTTCCAAATTTATTGGAACATGTTTCTTTTGATGTATATCGACGCTTTTGAGTTAAACATGATGAGGTCTGAGCTCATTTTGCAATTGGTGCTCAATTTAACCCGACTTTCCTTGATAAGTGGGTAAGGCGATGAGTCTTTGTTTCTTGGCAAACTCGTTCGCCTGATCTGACTCCAACTTATTGTTTTCTTGCTGTGACATACAAAAGCTTTTTATACGAGACAATTGTATAGAATGGAGAGGAATTCCTTGCAAGAATCCTACTTGTCCGTAACACTGTTAGAACACCACACGGTATACGACCGGATACAACAGAGCTTATTGTGACGTCATCCCTGCATCGATGCTGGGGGTTGCCATTTTTAACAACTGTCTAATTGTAGTCTTTGTTACTTGAAGATAAATGATTCGTTAGGGCTACAAGAAATACTTTAGGTTTTCTCAGTCTACTTTATTAGACATCCCAAAACGATTTTGGTGTAGACCTATCACATTCGACTGAAGCGTTTCCGACTCGGATTTACTTATTTCAATTGGTGCTTTTCCCCTTCTGCATTATTCCTGCAAGTCTGTAAAATCATCTTATAAATTACGTGTTCACTAAAGAAGAATAACATTCCACTGAACGCTGTGAACTGTTGTACAAAACTCTTTTAAAATCATACGAATAAAAGGCAGCAGCAAAAATAAAGCAAGGAAATCGTGAACACTTGAAGTAAAGGATCTAAAATTACTTCTTTGAAAACCGGTTCAGAAAATAAATTTCACATAAACTCATTATATACACACTCTACAATAATGGTTTATTAAAGTTTTTTAAGTTAGTGCCACTGTTTTCAGAAAACACCAAATATATCAATAACTTATAAGAGTAACGTAGATAATATTTTTAAATCTTCAATTATTAATTTTAAAAAACGTTTGCAGCCCTTTACGTGCTTTTCAGAAGCATAACGTACATCAAGGTGCAGTTTATCACCTATTACAGCGTTATTCAATTGGAGTTAACCCGTTAGTTGCTTATTCTGTCGTAGTTTACTGTGGTTTCGTAAAATGAAAAATTCTACTTTAAAAAGGCATATTTCGTTCTTGCAGCATTATAAATTTTGAACCTATCAAAAATTTCTACGTATGACAACTTGTGAAATGGATTGAGACGTTATGGATATTACATTTATAAAATTATTACGTAAGTTGTACAATGTTATGTTCTTCCAAACCCGATAAATAAACTACTTCTTCGTCTTAAACGTACCCTGGGTTATCGATTACAGTTCTTATTGCATGTAGGAGGCTGTCCTTAGTTACGTCTTCGTAGCGCAACATCGTGGCCATCCCCAGTTCTCGCAGATTGTTT
>NQII01013445.1:7609-21915 GCA_002778355.1 Clitarchus hookeri
ACCCTAACGGAAAAGTGTTCAAGACAAAATGTGAAATTTTTAAGTATAATTTGCGATAAGTAAAATTCGAGGTTGGTACTCAAATACGTTGTGACAAGCGCCCGCAGTTGTCCCCTTACTTGCAGTCTATTTTGAGACAATGAGAAGCAGCAGCTCCGGGGTAACAAGTAAAATATTTGACGGAAACACCTGTATTGTACGAGGAACAGAACTGGCGAGGTCAAATTCTCTCGGAATGTGTAACTATCCTACAAGAAAAAATTGCACTTTCATAATACATTTTCTTGCTGAAAGAGGCATTTGTTAGGGGCACCAACCGAATGCTTCATAACATTTTTCTTCGTGGTGTTCGAATGCATAACATGTTGAATGGAGAGTACAAATACCTCCTCCACACAGAGAAAATGCTAATTACTGCCAAACTCTTAAAATAAAATAGTTTCTGTGCAGATGTCTCCACTTTACATATAAAGTAGAACTTACCCTGGGTTTGATCAGTAACGGATAATCGCAAATGGGAATCGTGCTG
Source organism: Clitarchus hookeri (assembly GCA_002778355.1). NCBI lineage: Eukaryota > Metazoa > Arthropoda > Insecta > Phasmatodea > Phasmatidae > Clitarchus > Clitarchus hookeri. The sequence goes on from NQII01013445.1 coordinate 8,139, forward strand.
GAAGATGCCGCTGGTAAGCGGGGTTTCTCGGGGATCTCTTATTTCCCCCGCCCTTGCATTCCGACGTTGCTTCATTCTCACATCATTTTACCCTCATCGGCTCTCAAGTCCTCGTTAAGAGCCACAAAAATCTCTCAACTCACCTTAACTAACGGATAAAATTCCTGGGCTTATGTATGAAGGGAACGTGGCAGAAGTTGCAATCTGGTTTTCTCAGTGTATTCCAGTCACTCCAACATTGTGGACGTCAGCCTCCTTTATCTCTTTCGTGTGTGACGGCCGCCCTCCATAGTAAGTGACCTTGGTTCGTAAGAACTTCTTACCACATTACTTAATTTTGTTTTCATGCACCATCTCGTAACACAACAAATCGTCCGGTAATGCTTACCTCTGTCTGAGCCAGCTTGTTCCTGTCCACTTTCTGCACATCGGCACACACGCTGAGTCTAGGCANGAACGTGGCAGAAGTTGCAATCTGGTTTTCTCAGTGTATTCCAGTCACTCCAACATTGTGGACGTCAGCCTCCTTTATCTCTTTCGTGTGTGACGGCCGCCCTCCGTAGTAAGTGACCTTGGTTCGTGAGAACTTCTTACCACATTACTTAATTTTGTTTTCATGCACCATCTCGTAACGCAAAAAATCGTCGAGTAATGCTTACCTCTGTCTGAGCCAGCTTGTTCCTGTCCACTTTCTGCACATCGGCACACACGCTGAGTCTAGGCACCGCCAACTGGGGGACCTGAGACTTATCTTTCTCCTTGTCTTTGCCCTCTTTATCTGCACAGAACAAGGCAGCATTACATCAGGTCACATTGCCAGGCACATCGCACATTGTCGCCGCTGCACGAGCCAACAAAAGCAGTTATCAGCCAGACGCCGGTAAAACAGACAACTTCCAACGTAAAAATGTGCTGAGATGGTTAATACTCCGCACAGATGCAATAATGCTAGATCACAGTGAGTACTTTCATACGATATGTCGTTACGTCGATACGTCATGTCACGAATACATTACCCGTTAGCTCTTAAAGAATCGACAAGCAACTAAAGCTATTTCTAAGATAAATAATATGTTTACCTGCCTAGTACTACAAACATATTGTGCTTTACAGTGTTTTTTCCTCGCCATCCAGTCATTCGCAAGGATGCAAACTGATAAGAACAGGAAGAGAGAGGATTTGTGAAGGAATTTCACTGTTAATTACATGTAGAGAATACATTTATTGTAATAATAATATAAACTACAGAACTCTTAACTTAAACCATTCCGCAAAACAGGGAAGAATTAGAACCAGTTAGAACTTGAATTCATTTTTCATTGAGGCGAAAATTACTTACAAAAAATGCAGTGTGCCGGAAGATTTATTTGATTACGGACGAGTAGAAGGAGAAATTAATTAGTATAACAGTCGTTAAGTGAAACTTAACATTGACCGACACGGGAATTTCAACTCATGTTGGGATAAATAGTTATGTATGTAGTATGCTTGACTTCGTGAACATGTGCCTGGAAGTTTACCGTCAAGCGCTAGAGATGCTCAAAATTCTGAGACAAAAATGTAGACATTAGAATAACGTAGCCACATTCTGGGAGGAAGTTTATTACCAACATCACAAGAAGCGCCTGCCCTGCACATATGTATCGATAAATTTGCTGTTAAGCTCACTATGACTTATTTCCGTATGTATGTTTTTTACCTTTTCTATTACGGAAAAAACCCTACGTTTCACGCAAATATGTTAGTTAATGGTGACAAAAGACTCGATGAATTAACTGGAATATGATATTTAAATGTATCTCTGTATTGCACCACCTTACTGTGTTAACAGTCAGCTGTTATAAGCGATGAAAGCATTTCAAGAAAGCAAAAGTAACTGGAATGTACAGAGAGAAAAGGTGAAGATGCATGGGAGTTGTCACTTCGATTAGCCATCCAAAACCGTCGTGCTGTTAGCACAGGCTCAAATGCTTACAACTGAGGGATAAGTTTCCTTCTTTAGCCTCTTTAATTTCATACGTCTTTGTCTCACGGGGTAGAATACCTGCCGTATACTCGACCATTCGTGAGATCAATTCCAACTAACTGTAGTGCGGGTGATTTAACCAAGATGTTTTTCCATCCTAGTACCCGGCCAACGCTGCCATAGTTCTTGAATAAGTATAAAGGCGTAAGTTATTATTACACTAGTTCTATAAGTTTTTGATCACCACTAATAATAAAACCTGATCTACCTAATTATATTGTAATTAGTTCTCATTACGATAATCCAATTTTTCATAATAATATCCCTGATATGAAATACAACGTTCCAATAATTCTGCAATTAGATGAGAAAAGCTATCATTTTGTCGTTAGAGTGGCTTATAATTGTAGGTAATAGATTGTAAATTTATTTAAAGGTTGTTTTAAGATCTTGATGTACTTTCGCCGTTGTGTGAAATTAAATAAAAATGAGATAATCATGAACACCACACACATTAAAATTTAGCCGTGAGGGACAAACTTATCGTGCTCATACTTTTGTGTGTCGTCCTAGAAGTTAAAAGAATTAATGATACACTTTCCGATTTTATAGAATCTTTTTTAAACATCGAATTCTCTGAACTTTCATATATAATTTAACACATCTTAAATTCTTTATCATGTCAAACCAGCAAACAAAAAATAATAAGAAATAATGACTTGATATATGTACCGCATTAAAAGGCATATACATAAAATTTCCCCAGAATTAAATAATTTTTTTTACATAAAAATATCTGGCCTCATATTGGGCCAAAATGGAGTATTTATGATTCCGGGAAATTATTTTTAATCTGATTTAAAGAGTAGGTTGGTATTTTCTTTGAGTACTACATATAGTCCCTACTAAAGTGTTATTGGAAAATATTTCAACTTTGTTAATGTCCTCCTTTGTAATGTAGAAAAAATGGAACTATTCAAAAACGTTTAGTATTGTTTGTATAATTATAAAGTTTATGTAAAATTTAAAGCAATAAGCATTTTATGATCAGTATATTCATAGAAACGTTGTACTTTCAGTTTCAAAACAACACCAGACCCTGTTATCTAGGTTCGTTACGTAATTCATTACATGAAATTACAAAAAGTATGGAAAAAAAACTTTTAATGTGCAACTTTATCTACAATTCGCGTATCTATATAAAGTACACATACAAAGGTTGCAACACTTATCGAAAAAATAATTATGAAGGAATCATTTAATAAAATTTGATTGATTTTTAATATGGAATGACTCCGATCTCCACTAGCTGAAATGCATTTCAATAGAAGGACGGGTTACTAATAATAAAGAGGTTAAGTATATGAAACGGGACAACGCCATAACATTTTTACTGAATTACTAAACGCATTATATGATCAAATAATAAACGTTATTTCCCTCCCAGTTATCTGTGAAAACTGTGTTTGTAGAACGTGTCCTGGTGGTGGAAGTACAGACAGAACCGCCCGCTGCAACGAAGGCGTTGTTATCCTTTGAAAATGCATAGGAATAAGACACACCTGTCACATAATCTAAAGCCGAGTCTACGCTGGAGCGACTTGTTCATGCGACGTGGCCAATGACTTCGTCGCGTGGCTACTGCCGGGTGACGAGCGCCTTAACAATCAGCCCAAACAATCGCGTGAAGTTGACCACCATCCTGGGCAAGTTGGTTTGACAAGGAGAATGTTCAGTTTCCCCATATGTGAGACTACGAGGACATTCTTTTAACTGCAATATAACTTTTTTCAAACAAGAACGAAATACTACAACAGTCAATAAGTTCGTGGGCTGGTGCACAGAGTGTAGGCAGCCACGCACCACGGCGTCCACTTAACACAGATGCACATCATCCCTCAAAATAGTCACCGTTGGCAGCTATGTAAATTTGCCAGCTGTGGCATAACTGTTGGAAACACCGCTGAAAAATATTGCCAGGAAGACCTTGTACGGCTTCTCTTCTGGTAGTGATTATCTCAAGATCTAAATGAAATCTACGTTCACGTATCTGTGCTTTCAGGCGAGGAAAGAGAAACAAATCTTATAGTGCGAAATCAGGTGAGCATGGAGGCTGTGTCGACACGGTTACCTGTCGCTTTGCCAGCTCCTATCGGACAAGCACAGAGCGATGTGCAGGGGCGTTGTCTAGAAACAGCCAGCTCCTCCTACGCCACAGCTCAGGACGCTCTCCTCGTAGACGGCGAAGGATCTCCACGTAGAGGGCCATGTTTACAACTACTCCTTGTGGGATGAGTTCCACGCGAATAATGCCCAGTAGTCAAAGAATAGTTCAAGCATTACCTTGCCCTTTGGTCTGTCGTGTTGAGGTTTTCCCCACCATGGCGTCCGCTGTTATGATCCGGTTGAGAAACGCCCCACCGTCGTCAGCACTACTATCAGGTCACTGCGCATGGGCATGCGATCGTCATGTTGATCTTGCGTCAGGATGCATGGCACGCCGTGCTGTGTTAACACGCGACTGCTGCTCTGAGATCGTCTACCGGTTAAGTGCGGTTGGCACGCACCACCGTTGCAAACTCCGTCGGTCTTGCGGTCATTTCGGCTCGTTTGTGGCCGACCAGTACGTTTGTCATCCTCCAACCTGTCTCTCCCCTGCGTAAAAAGTTGGTACCACTTAAACACAGCACTGCGGCCCATGGTATCGTCGCCATGCACATACTTCATGATCTGAAACGTTTCGCTAGCGGATTTGCCTAAAGTATTGTGGTTACAAACCAATGTTGATATATCATTTTTACTCTTATTGAGCTGATTACTAAACTCCGCCAATTAGGCCCCATCGTCACGAATCATCTTGTATAAACATTAGTGTAAAGTAGTATGTTTAGGTCTGGTTGAAGAAGAGATGCATCACCCTTTTATGGGATAAAATGTAATTTGGAAACGGCATGGTAATACAAACAATAAAATTTAAAAACGTGAATGCTGACACGATGTGTGGATGAATTTGTTTCTCGTCAAAGTAATGACTGAACGTTTTATGATACGCTAGTTTCGGGTTTAACGCGCACAACGTGCTTCAAGAATTGGTCTGTAAGTGGGAATAGTTCCCATTAATTACGGAATCCTGCATGTAGAGAAAATACAGTAGTAAAATAGCCACTTATACAGCGAACTCCAGCCGCACACGCCAGCAAAATGAAGGAACGCCATTGGCAAATCAGCGTCTGACTTTCCAGGTGGCAGCCCAGACAATAGGGAAGCTTTCACATTACTCAGTAGCCAATTGGACAACAGGTCGATTTCCAAGGGGTACGCCTACATCAGAGCGACTATCTATTGAGAATATTAGCAACTTTAGTTTTTTCATACATTCTTTAATTAATCCTTTCCTTGATTTTTTATTTTAATTAAATTTTTTGAGCATTTTTAAAAAAATATTTTCAGTACTTACAATTTCCAACTTGATATTTTCATTGTAAAGTTTATTTAATCTATTTATTATTTGCTCTTATAGTAAGTTTTTTTAATTTTCTGTTTTTTTTTTTTAAATTTTCAAGATCTAGCAAGTCATATTTATTATTTTTTTTTTTTCGGTTTGATAGTTTGTATTATTTTTAATTCATCTGTACGTTAATTATTTTATAATTACAAATGTAATTTAATTTAGCCCGTTTTTTTTAAGTTATCAAAATCGTATTCTCGTTTTTAATTCTCTTCCTGTTTTTGAGATTTAACAACTCTCGTACCAAAATTTAATGGATTTATTAATTTTATATTTTCAATATGTTGTTGACAATTAAAATTCCTATTATACGGTTTGGAAACTATTCAAACCCCGCAAATGTCTTTCGTTTTCTGATGGAGTTAATTTGATGGCTTATTAGTATAAGGAAAAAATTATTCTTGATTTTCAATAATGGTATGTAAATCTCTTTTTATAATTTCCAAACTTTTGTGCACGAGAATCAAACCCAGGTTATTTATTCACGCGTCCTTCAACGTCAAAATTCTCCACAACTATCTTTTCCACACTCTGCGGCGTCCAGCTGAGGCTGCGAACAGAATAATCTTTGATTTGTCGCTTTCTCGGAAACTCACCTTGAAACATATTAACAACTTCCTGTTTTATTTTGAATTGGTCAGCAGACAGTCTCTTGCTGTTACCATCTAGTGGCAGTTCATAGAATCAGTATTGCATTCCTTAAACAAACCTTTATAAAACTTCTTTCATGTTCTGCTACCATGGCTAAGGGAGAAGCGTGGTTAACTTGTAAACTGAGGAATTGGCGTTCGAGACTTGGTTCTTCCAGGGTAAATTTTCAGTTCAAGTGAGTGGCCACATTTGAAGTGAAAACTTCCCATCTGATTTGTCTAAATGAGCTAATCTAGTTTTGGACGAAACAAAAATTGCTATGCATCCCCTTTCTTTCCTTCCTCTAATATTCCTATGATAGTTTCGCCTAGGGGCGGGTGGAGTTTTGCTTTTTATAACCTTAAACTTCTATTATAAGTTAGTAATGAAATTTTCTTCTATTTTGAAAGTTTTTAATTCAATTTCATTTTATGTAAATACAAAATTTGATCCCTTAATTAAATAATCTAATTATATTGGAAATTTACAATTTAAAGATGTTAAACATACAAAAGATATAGAAATGGAAAAACTTTGTATAGTTTTAAATTTTAAAATAAAAATAAACATAATTTGGTTAATATTTTGAAAACAATTTTCCCTAAAAGATAAGTTTAAAAAATATATAATAAAACGATTTAAGATCTTATTAAAACAATATTTGTGTTTGGCTTATAAGATTTGCAAGATGAAAAATATTCTATGGTCGAATCAGTGGACAAAATCATTTTTCAAAGAATTAATTTTTTTTATCAATTTTTCCTCCAGCTCTCTACCTACGGCGTCCAAAAAAAAAACCTTGTTTATTTATCTTAATTCCTTTCTTCATTTTTTTATTTTATGTAGGGTTGTAGAAGTCCTGAACGATAGGTCCGTCGAGGGTCCGGTGAGACTTTGGAAGACAGTTAAATGTATGTGAAAATATTCGCGAAAGTTACACTTTTTATGTAAATCTAACTTATGAACGAAAGTGGTGCAGAACGGGTATGTTCGTATCTACTCTCGGTATTTATCTTGTCGCCATTTTCTCTCACTACCTGCATGAGGAAGTAAGCCAAAAATACCTTTGTAAATTGAAGTAAAACAATCCCGGCTATCAAAAATTTTACAAATGATGTATTTTTGGTTTGGTTGGTATGAGAATTTGTTTGAAGTATTTAAGTTTTATGTACAATATGTGCGAAACATGACATTTTGTAATGTTTAAAATAGTTGCTTGGGAAATTAACGAATCTCTTCTCGCACATGAGCTGGTCGGCTCGAAAGCAGGCAAAACCTGGGGCACTTAGTAACCGTCTTCGGTGCAGGACGTCACCCCAAAAACGAGCTAAGAGAGGATCGAAGGACACAAGCGCACGCGTTTAGCTTCGCTACCATAGTACTGAGTGGATTTCAGTAACACCGATTTACACGTCACAAGAACCTCTGCGTTACCTACGTACATGTAATTTAAAGCTTGTTTGTTCTGCCCATCGCTACCAAGAAGCGAGTTTTCGTTCCTTTTAAAATTTGCTGCACCAAAAGAATGTTGAGATTTGCGCTTCTATAAATATAGAATCATTCACTTTATAGTGAATATTAAATTATAAACTTTGGATATTGTGTGGATATCTTGCCGTTTCAGGATTTTTTCAACAGGCAAGTACCACACTTGTCGGGCAGATATAGTCGGGGTATTGTGAATACTGAATAAAATATAATAGTGTTGCATGTTGATGCTTCATGTCGCTTTCTTTTCCCCGTCCCGCTTGAGAGTGCAAAGGACAGCGCGTCAAGGGCATCTCTTGTAGCCCGAGAAGTGCGCCGAGATTTACAAAGGCGTGCCGCTACCACCGCGATAAGCCTATCGGGACTCGCGCGCTCCCGCCCTTGAGCGGATTGCATTTCTGGGACTATCGTGACAAGAATGTTCTGGTCATCACCCCATCAGTGTGACTTGAGGTGCGGCTTACCTCCTGCATTGGGCCATAAAGACCACTTAAGCCATTACAGGCCTCCGAGAAACTCCGTATCATTATACTGTGGCACCTGTTATCCTCATATAAAATTATTCAGCTGCTTTTTAATTGTGATAATAATAATAATTCACATATTGTAATTTGGGTCCTATTGACAGGTATAAATGGGTGTTTGGGCTATACGATGACGCTCGAAAAGAGAATTTGCCGCCCAAACAAAAATTTGTAAGAAATATAACTTGATGGACTTGTCTACAGTAAACATTTGTTACAATACCGTAGGTGTAGTGTTTATTCGTTCTTGTTACTATCGGAAGAAAAATTAAAAAATATCTGTTTTCCAGTGTGAAGCATACTGTACCAGACTAGTAGATTAATTTTTGCACAAGTTTGGAGTATTGTACGGCCTTAAGAGCGAGGTGTGTGAAGACGACGAAGCGACGAGCCAGCTGAGCGACGAGTGGCGACGAGTGAGAGTGAGGTTTGGCGACTGCGAGCATCGGTACAGCGAAGAGTGTGGCTGGTGGGCGGTGTTACTGAACTGGCTGCGTGCGTGACAGACATTCGGAATGATGGCAACATACATATTGAATGTGTGTGAATAATGAGTGTGAATAAAATGACTATATGTAGAGACAGTCATAAGGGATACGATTAGAATAGAGATAGAAGTTAAATATTGTGCTCACAAGGAATAACAAGGGTGATAGAGGAGCTAAGTGGTTCGACGTTTTAAACAATAGCAGTGTGAATATTTATATCATTATGAATAAATTAAACATTACAACTGGTTATTTTATTTTATTAGTACCTCCATAGATCACAAACCCGGATACGCCCCTGGCCTCTTGGAATAATGCATTTCGTCGTGCTGTGACGTCGTGTCAGCCTGTTGTGTCGTGTTGGTTGGGCTATTGTGATTCCAGCTTAACTGTTGGTGCTATTTGCTCCGACCCTTCGGCGTGATCTGCGAACGTGAGAATCCGTATTAATGTCGTCAATCACAACATTATTTCGCCTGTGATGGTACTGAGGACTCGAAAAATGCTGACAACACGACAGTGGATGGCAACATCGCTTTCCATAGCCTAACACTGTGTACACAAATTCCGTGATGAGCTAGTTCATGGTTAACCAAACACTGTAAATAACGTTCCAAATTAATTCCTTTCGCTATATAAAAGTAAACTATGATTGCGTAACTTCCAGTGAAATTTACAGCGAACACGGAACAATAGTTATGTATCGTAGGTAGCATTTTATTAACGTGTATAAACTAGTGATCACTTACATTATTTTATTATTATGATTTAACTTCGGAGTATAGATTTGCGTAATAGAAATATGTGTATATTTCGAACAATTTCACTATATCAATTAATATATTTACTTATACCAGTCGTTAAGTCTATGTCGATGTGCAAGGATACAATGAAAGCAAATATGCATTAACTCCGCCAAATAAAGACGGTTTATAATTATTAGTATTATTTGAGGAACGCATGAATTAAGCAGGGTTAGGTAAAGAACTTAGTTCAGTGTGACTACTATAGTGCAATTTTGTCAGAAAATGAGCGTCCTCGGGTTACCCTGTCTGTTACTGTGTATATTCAAACAAGAAACGCTGCTAGATTTTTCCCGTGTGTTTTGGAACGTTATATGTGTGTATACAGGACGGGGATTTGACCAAAAAACTTCCTGAGATCATTCCTTATGCAAAATAGAGTGGGAAATACGCAGGACACTTTTTTACCTAAACTGAAAATTAAGAAAAATCTATGAGTTTTTAAATTGTATTTTTGCGAAATATCGTAAACAAAATGAAATTGAATTACAACTCTCCGAAAATTGTTTTATGTTATTACATATTAGGATATACATCCTGAGAGCAAACTCTTAGAAATACCTCCCAACGTATTGAAAGTTGGAGGGGTGATCACCCTCCTTATTTAATACAACTATTTTACCATCGGGAATTATGAACGTTTGTTGCATGTTAATCGAGCAGTATGGCCCAATGAACAAAAAAAGTCCTCTTGTTGCAACTGTCCATGACCCACCATTCTCGTGTGATACGCATACAAACCTTCAGCTGCAACGATGCAGTGCCTAGCACGTAGGCAATACTACCTACATGCGTGTATGGTATGCTGCTGTGCACACTGCACAGACAATGCTGGCGGACATTTTCAACACTATGTAAACAGCATGTACTATACATGAATAGGATTACAGTACTGAAGCTGCCTGTTTTTTTTTCTAGCGACAGTCTTATGTATGATAACCTGAAGGAAGTATTGGTATTTCTTACGCTCCTAGAACTGTATCGCTGATGCCGAAAGGTTTGTGTACGTTTTACACGAAAACCGTGAGTCGTGGACAGTTGTAACAAGAGGACCATTTTTGGTTAATTAGGCCATACTGCTCAGTTAACCAGCATCAAATATTTATAAATCTTAACGGTAAAAGTTGTCTGCAACAAGAGGTTGTCAACCTCTTTTATTTTCATTACAGTGGGAGGTTTTAACGGGAGTTTGTTCTATGGTTCAAGACCCCGGTAATACAAAACAAAGTTTGAATAATTGTAATTTAATTTCACTTTTTTCAATATTTCACAAAAATATAGTTTAAAAATGGTAAAAAGTGTTTAATATATTTCCTACTTGATTTCGTTTAAGAAACCACCTCGCGTAGTTTGTCGGTTTAATTCCGCCCTAGTCTATACACAGAACAAGCAGAGATAATGTCCTATTGCAAGATGAACGTTCGACTTTACCTCAGTATCTCATACGAGTCATTCGTGCAGTGATGTCCACATCTATCACCAGTAATGGCGACGAACATATTATTTCTAGCGGACACAGAAACTGCACAGTGCACTGGCGCCAAAGTTTGTCGCTGTTACTGCAGAGTCTCAGTAACTTAATTTCTGTACTAATTTTCAAACACACACACGTAAACCGGCATTTTGGTGGTCAGATTTTTGTGCCCGTGGTTTATCGTTGTTAACCGAAAGCAGGTGTATTAAAAGAAATTGACGCAAATTTAATTATTTATTTATTTACATAGAAGATAAAGGCGCTTCATATATGTAGGCAAAGCACTCTAGCAAAATGAAATATATAAAATAATTCAACAAAACGGCGCCAAAATTGCTAACAGGTGGCATATAAACTGGAAATAAAGAAGTGGTTACCATAAATCTTTTGTACATAAAAACCGCTTAGTTGAGCGTGGCTCTTCAGTGTGCATCCTAGCGAACGAAAGGCTGTTTACGAAATGTTTTGATGTATTCCTAGGTTCTAAATTCTCAGATACATTAGCCAATAATGGACCTGAAATATATGGACGACGCATTAAAACGAATTGTCAGTTTCCACATTTTGCTGCTACCAGCACTAAGAAACATATATCATATTTTACAACCGCTCAGTTTCACATAATTGAAGGTGTAATTACATTTTCTTCGTATTTTTTTTATACATTTAGACACAATTATTTTTTTTTATATGATTCCAAAACATGTCTATCAAATTTCGAAATATGCGTTTGAATCCATTAATTTTTTCTTAGAGCATACATTGCGCGTCCGATAAATACTGACTTCTTGCCGCATATAATTATTTTTAAATATTATTAATAAGCCAAAAATACAATGAACAAAAAATAATAGCCTTGTAAAGCTAACGGAGTAAATGGCAGCTAGCATCGCATTGGACGTAAGAAAAGGTGCATCGGAATTCCTTTAAAAAAAATTCGGAGCTATGTCTAGACGGCTGCATCTATCAATATGCGGGATTTCAGTTTGCAGTGTATTTGTGAATAGGACAGCTGTAATTGAGCATTATACCGTTATGAATTGGGTAGAGACAGGTTAGTGCTCATATCTTGACGTTTACACCGTAACCCTTTGATTTCACCTAAATATTCTGGGTCCATGCCGAACAAATGTAACCCAAAATTTACTTGCTTAGTTCAGGCTTGCTTGGATTCGGTTAGCTAACGTGAAAGATAAAAATCTATGGCTCATGGCTCCCAGTGTTCGTGCATGAGCTGTAGGCGACTCACCAGTTCCTACCCAGTTCGGCTAGCTTCGGTCAGCTGGCCCAGGTACGGAGCCCAGTTCACAAGTGCACTGCAGGTTGTTTAACGCCATCACGATGCGCTTTGCTCGGATCCTCGCGCCAACGAATTCGTCAGACGCGGTTAATTGAACACTTTTGAAGAAATAAATATCCGTCCCCCAATTTCATATATTTTAGCGTAAACATTGATTGAACCTATTTACAGCAATACTGGCTGGGGATTACGAAAAGCAGTTGCCTGTATTAACATGTTACGAAATTTAAATACATGGCAAGTAAAATTTGTTTGTTTTGCATCAATGACAGTAATACTTGACGTAATAGTACCATTTTAATACTTTCAAACCCTGATACACACTTACTACATTTCTCTGTATAATTCTGTACTTAAGGGCTATCGAAAAGTATCTCAGTGCACGAATTCCCGAAACACGAAATCAACTACAGAATTTAAACTACTTTATGCATTTAGACGGTGTTTGTTTTATTGATTATATATTGGAATTAACAAAATCGTATGCAGTAATAGTTTACATAATGTACATTTTTCGAATAAAAATTCTTGAGCAGTTTATGAACAATAACGCAGACCTACAAAAACTACAAAATCAGAACATGTGCAAAATAATTACTCTGAAATGTATAAAATTTTACTGTGTTACGCTCCTGAATTTTTTTTAAGATATGTAAATTTTAATATCATATAGTTGTCGATACTATTATTTTATTGATTTTAAAACAGTTACTTGGATATATTTACAGATTTTGAGGGATATATCACAAATTTTTCAGAAAAAAGTTAGAATTTTTTACAAGTAAATTATTATGAACTGTATCGGGTATTGCCATATCTGATAGTTACTAACGTTCAAATATATTTCCAATAAAAATAACCATATCAAAATATATTAAGTGGTTTATATTCTGTATTTCATTTTACATTTCCGGAATTCGCGTACTGTGAGGTGTTAAGGGTAAGTTTCACCCGCCATTTTGGATTCTTGGTTTTTCTTGCTTATTAATATTTTTAAACATTAAAATTTCAAAAGTACGTCTATAGCGAACTAGCTGTGGACTTAACGCTGCAGTACAGACATAAAAAATAAACTACGAACTTATAACTATGTCACAATATGGACTCTACCAAAATTTGGCAGAATCGATATTTTGACATAGTTCTAAGTTCGTATGTCCGTTTTTATGTCTGTACTGCAGAGTAAGGTCAATAGTTAGTGCGATGTAAACATACTTTTGAAATTTTCATGTTAAAAATATAAACACGCAAGAAAATCCAAGAATCCAAAATGGCGTGTGAAGCTTACCCTTAACATAGCCCTTAACTGAGTAACCAAAGTAAGACAAAATTTTAACCACAGAATTCTGTAGCAAAGCTACGGCCGTGCATAACACACACTCATACACACCTGCAATCTCCAAAAACAGACAAGATAAAAAGAGGAATTGCTAACGTTTGGAGCCATATTACAGGAAAATATGCTGCGAAAGGCCTGATTCTCTTCAAAATTAAAAATGGAAATATTATCGAAAGGAAAATTTTTTCTCAGTTTTATTGCAATTGTAGTGTGTATTGTGGCCGCCAGCTCATGTTTATGGTTAAGCTGTACAAAGC
>NQII01013446.1:4274-16900 GCA_002778355.1 Clitarchus hookeri
GAACCCGGAGCCGCAGTCATGGAGAGAAGTCACCGCAACCAGGGCCTTTTCCAAGGCCGCCCGAAGCACCAGACCTCAGCCTGTCGACAACAGACTAGAACTACAAGACTAGGTAAGTATCAAATCGTCTGCCAAAGAAAACCCTCAGATGCCTAGCGCCACCCCCAAGACGCCGACTACAGTTAGCACGAGTGTGTTAATTAGGGTACCACCTCGGAATTGTTTCTGTAAAGTTTAATTTTGTGACAATATAACCAACCAGTAAATTGAAACACCGAATGACTAACTTAATGTTACCCTGTTACCCCCAACCTTCAAGGCACCCTATAGTCTGTGCCTGGTAACATTAACTGAGATCCTATGAACGATCCTGTATCACACAGGTGGGGAATAGCGTCACTATGTTTTCTTGTTCACTGCTAAAATTAGCTGTAGTTCCCACCCGTTTCAATTATTAATATTGATTAATCATGCACTGCAAACACACAAGCTTTCATAACATATTAAAATATAACCTAGTTGTGTCTATCACGGGGCGAAATATTGTTCTGAAAATAATATCAGATTTCAGGGCAACAATGAAAGAAGATGATGACACAAGCAATTCAAATTTGCAAGGAATTCTTTGTAGCATTATTAAAAAACATGAATGAGTATCAGTACATATTGTGTAAAACATGGTTCAGGGTCTTTGCTTTTAATTATTAAACAATTGCGAGTTATTTTAGTTCAGTATTTTACACCTGTACGTTGACAATATGTTTTCAATTTCTCCAGTTAATAATATCTAGCTTAAATTTTGTATATCCAATCAATTTGTGGACATATTTAACACAAGGAATTTTACTATATTATCGTATTTACATGAATGCAAGACAAAGGTTTTTTTCTTTGTGGCAATGGTAAAATTTTTGAATTTGTCTTGCTTTCGCATATTAAGGTTATTTCAGGACTTTTTGGTAAAAATGTCCCAGCCAAATGTTTGTGTGTGTGTTGGGTATTGATTTTTAGGCTAATAATATTGTTTTCGCTGACAAAAATGTTGAATAATAATTATTTTTAATGCCACAAAGTATTGACATGCAATACTCTACTTCGCAACTGCGAACATAATGTTAACAGAGAATATTGCCAATATATTGGCAAGAAAATGTCACAGATATCTATATGACAAGAGGTGTTCATCCCGAAAACTTTACTAGTTCGAGCTACGTGCAGCACATTCTAGTGTTTAGCCTAGTTAGTCACCATTATTTTTTGTATGAAGGTTAGCAAGCTCATTCATCTCAATATATTGATAGCTTAATACAGAAGTCTGGATTTGTTCAGATTGGTATTACATCTAGGACATTGTTTACGTTGAACATGAACACCATACATTGCTAGTTGTTTAAGTGCAGTAGCAGATGAAATGGATAATCTGGAAAGATGTGGAAAGTTTCTCCTAATCTTGGGATCTAGCACAATGCAAATTTTAAATTGATGGTTATCAGACATGCAGAATGAAGCAACAATGGTGCGGCTGCTCAGCATTAAGGGATTTCTGATGCCAACATCTGAACATGGTAAAAGATGAAAGGAAAAATTTTAAAAATACAAATTCTACCCGCAAGGCTTTTAGCAGACCAAAAATTGTTGGTTCACTGAACTGGAAAGAACAGTAGTTCAATACATGCAGGAAAACTGAAACAAAGAACTTCCCATCCCTGTAGAGGTTATAAACATAGTGGCATCAGTGATATTGCACAATATTGTTTAAGAAATGTTTTATTCCTTTCATTCTATTGTATGTTAGTGATAATGACAGTGAGTGAAATGTGATTTTATTCTATACAAGTAACAGTGGTAGAGAAGTTTTTTTTTATTTTGTTCAAAATCATACGAAATAAATAAAATGTTTGTACCTCATATTTTTATTGGCAGATATTGCCTACCAAAAAGTTTTTTCTTGTGAACCAAGCATCAAAATCTGAGATAGTCTTCCATACGGGTAAATTTGGTAATAAACGCACTGATTTTTTGTATTAGCCGGATACATACATTGTTGCATACGCACTTCCATTGGAATTTAAAACATGTTCTTCTGTAAAAATTTTATTTAACTTCAAATATGTATTCTTATGTAAAATTAGTAAAATAAAATGATATTTTACTCACCCAATGATGATAGATAAAAATGCAATATTTAATTATTTTGCTCCCCTATTTTTTCTGCTATGGAGGAGAGGGGACTGCCTCTTCCTTATTACGCTCCCAGTTAACTGTCACACATTCACCATTTCTGAAATAAATTTGGCATTGCCCGTAATCAAGAATGCACTGCCGTTGGTGAAGCCATAGTTGTCCCAGGATTATTTCCTTGCCTATCTAGGGACTACCACAAATTCAGCATACGTGGTTTTATTATGAGTTCTTATGGATAGCATTATCATCCCTTCTACAAGAAGTAGAAAGTTGAGCTTGGCCATTTGAATCCGTTGGCTTTCCCTTACTTCCACTCATGTTATTTCAAATGTAATAAAACAGTAATAAAAACCAAAGCACCACACAAAAATTTATTTTGGATACAAACTTCTTTACCTCTTATTTTTGTGTTTCTCCCATATTAAATTTCATGTTTAAAAAAATGGATATATAAATGAGGCAAATAAGGCAGACTGTGGGAGTTCTTAGTCTGCAGAGTGGAGAGGTGACAACAGTTGCTTTTCCATGCAGCTGGCTGCCTACCCACCCCTACATGCAAAATCACAGAGCAGTGCAATGAGCTGCGAAATGTGTGTGGAGAGACCAGCCATAGGAAGCGCTGCCCCCTCGCTCAAGGATTTAGAAGGGCTAGTGAGGTCGGCGAGGGACGTAAAAACAGTAATGCAGCATCAGTAAAATTTAGGTTAAAGGTTGACAATCCATACAAGTTAAATGCTGTTTAGTTAATTTTATCCGGGCTAAACTAGCGACAGCACTCAAGATTAGAGATATGCAAGATAAGTGATACTTAAATTAGTAATACTCTATTATTTAATTAATGTTTTGGCAGCAGAGAGAGATAAAAAGTGTTTGATATTTGTTATTTATTGATGTGAGGATTCTAGTCAAGGTGTAAATTAAAACCTTAAACAATTAAATAGGAATTAAAATTGAAGTTGAGTAGCTTACATTATTTTGTGGTTATAGATCCTCCCCCCCCCCCTAAGTAAACATTAATGTTTAAAAGGTAGAATGATAAGTTTTAACTAAGCAACTCCTACGAAAACCTCTCACAGGAGGGTACAGTGAATGAAATTATGAATGTGCCAAGTGAGTGCTCCAAGGAGCTATATACCTACTCTATATATATAACGATGTGGATTTATGTTACGACGTGGGTTGTAGGTATGAAAATGATTAGGGAGAAGTAGGGACGGGACAATTTTTCCCTCAGAAAATTGCTATTTTTCTTAGGAAATAAGGTTTGGCAGTGTTTTTTTTTTTAAATAAACTTTACACAAAAAATGTACATACATTTATTTGCCACTGCTGAAAATAGTATTTCATTGAGTGTATTATTAAAATTTGTTGCTGAATATTAATCTGTATCAATGTGACTCCTAAAATTTTAGATTAGGTGTTAAAAAACCGAACAACACCGGAACATAGTATGCAACACTGATGCAAGTATTTATATCCACACATACAAGGTTTTATGTGTTATTTAAGTACCTTTCACCTAGTGATAACATCCTAAGGTATCACTTTCTGCTATTCTTCAAGCTCATTTCCCTTAAAAAATTGCCATACATTTATGTAAACAAAATATTGGCCAAAGAACAGAAGCCAGAATAAAATGCCACAAAATTCCATAGAGCATGTACTACTACTAGTGCCATTAGTTGTTATTCTGCTTCAATGCTATCATGATACGTGAACGTGGTTGCAAGCATTAACTATGCGCATACGCTTGTCACCATGAAAAGCTGAGCGCTCGCACTAACACTCAAGTGATACGTACTGCGGAGCCATTCTGTGTCATTCAATCTATGTTCACTGGTGATACCGCAGGTCTTTGACAAGCTTATTTTGGAAACAAAAATGCGGAGTAAATTAAGTGCTACAGATAGGGCATTTTAATATAAAAAAGATGGGTTTTACTGTACAAATAATACACTGTTATGTGTAATTTCTGCAACTTGCAAGTTACTTGGGGACAGAAAGATAGTGTTGATAAACACCTCAAGTCGGCAAAGCACGTGGCATCCGCATTGCTAGTCCAATGAAAGGGTGCTACAAACTTCAGCATAGCTGAAAAAGTGAAAAAGATGGCATAACATCTTGGTAAGCATGTTACGGAAACATTTGTGAAAGCAAATATTCCTTTGGAGAATATGAACAATCACCATTTGAAAGAATTCATGGACAAATTTATAGAAGGTAAGTTCAGCCTTCTTTCAATTAGTTTACTGTATTTAATGAATAACAATGAAACATTTGTTTTCTTGCAAAAAACTTAAGAATGCTATTAACAATGGATATGCATATTTATGGTTTTAAGATTTCTTACATTTTAATCTTGTATGCGAAAAATATCAGGTCAATTTCAAATTAAAATATTTAGCTGCATTATTACGACTTTTATACAACAAGCACATAACCCGCCCGCTTCATTTTATGCACTTCACCAGTCACATAACCCAACTCGTCCCCCTGTTCATGTAACATGCACTTGATCTAACTTCAAATGAGCAGATCAGAATTTTTTTTGTATGTACCATGTTTATTTTTTTTTTATAATACAAATGTTTACATTGTAGATTTTTATTAATATATATTTGAGGATATCAGGACTAAGGTGTTGATACATTTATTACAATTTGTAACATGCTCAATATTTCATAGTGAAGCTTATACATTTTCCTTAATGTTTTCATTTTCAGGAGCTGGAGCGCTACCCTGTGTAAAAACTCTAAGGGAGAAGCACCTTCCACAACTAAATGTGGATAGGGAAGAGAGCATCAATAAAAAGTCAAAGGAAAGCAGCTGGCCTTATCCGTTGATGAAACAAATACACAATGGCCACGCTTATCTGTTGTCAAAATTTTCAAGGTAATCAAAGTTAGGGATTGTCTCGAAATTATTATTGGGGATGTCCACATTCTGGAAATAGCAGATGTCAGGTGGTGTTCACGAGCTATACTTGACACATTGCACAAGTATGACATCAGTTTTGATAATGTCCTTGCCCTTGTGGGCAGGCTATATCTGCAAGATATATAGTAAATTGTTCTGGCACACTTACAAATTTGTCAGATCATGTTGCTGTACTTCAGTGTAGGGCACATAGGCTCAATCTAGTGTTGAATATGCTGGGAAAACATGTGTAACAACTTCAGAATTCCGAGTCCAAAGAAAAGAGCGCGTTCTTAAACACATGGAAAAGGAAAAATCTTTTTTGACAATTCCTGGACGAAAAACTTGAAGGCAAGAACATTCCCCTTAACCCTATTCCAGTTCTCACAAGATGGTCATCTTGGTACAAGCCTTTGGCCTAAATAGCAGACAACATTGTTGTTTTCTTTAAAATTAACGACATGTAGTCTATCAACAATAATGGTGTATAGTATTCTGCAAATGCATCAAGAGAAGAAAACCTTGTTGTTAAGGTACAGGCAACCTTTATAAAGGAGACTGCTAGGGACATTGTTGAACTCAAAGTTATTGGAAGGATCTACTTACCCGTGCAGCCACATTCTTAATGGCAGACTTCGCAAAGTGGAGGAAGTATTACAACTTGCAGAGGCTGGAATTTTAGCAATGAGACAAGGATGACACTAGCAGCCTGTGGGAAGGATGTCACCAAAGCGAAAGTAAAGTCATCTGTGTCACAGCTGCTTTGCATGGAGCAATGAAATTACTCTCGCTGAGATCAAGTGATCCTGCTGGCCAACTTTCACCCAACAGAGATTGTAGTTGTAAATGTGTCGCATGATATCGCCAAAAATGTGAAGAAAATTGTGTTGTTTTCAGAATGAGATGAAAACAAACTGCTTTAGGGTTACAAAGATCTTCAATTCTTGGTAAAACAAAAAATTTGAGAACAAAGTAATGTGCCCCTGGACTGAATTTCAATTTTTACGTGTTGTCAGTTAACCATACTAAATTTTCTAAGTGTGCTTTGAAATGTGTTGCATCCTTGTGCTAATGCAGGCAGTGAATGATTTTTTTCCAAATACAATTCTTTCATGAGTGAGCAATGACATTGGCTCAATGCAGAGAATGTTGCTAGTCTTAGTGAAATATATTTTGAAGGCTAAATGTTTCACTGTAGAGTCCATTTAATTCAAGTTTTCAAGCAAATGAAAATATTTGAAATGTTCTTGTAACTTACAATGGTGAATTTTATGCTGCTTCTGTGTGCAGGTGAGTAACCATATTTTTATATTCTATTTTCACTATCAAGGTTTTTTATGTTGTTATTGAATAAGTCATTTTGTGCTGGCTTTCTTCGTAATGCAAGTTAGAAGCCATTATTTTTGTAATGAATTTTTACTATCAAGCATTCTGTGACATTTATTCCTATGAATGTCTGACTTTTATTTGGTAAATTTTGAGATAAAATCATTACATGAAAACAATGCTTTTTGCTGTTTCAATACACCAAAATTTTCCAGTCCCTAGGAAGAAGCTGCCTGCATTTGTGACATGTAATTTGGCAAAGTTCGCCAGGTAACTGATTCTGTAGAACTTTGAATGTTTGTTCTACNGCCTGCATTTGTGACATGTAATTTGGCAAAGTTCGCCAGGTAACTGATTCTGTAGAACTTTGAATGTTTGTTCTACTCACGTAATTTTGCCTGGAGTTGCATTAGTTGATTTGTAGTTTGAGTGCCTTGCCGAGAATGGGAAAATGTTAGATTTAAGTTGAATGTGATAAGTGTTTTGAAACTGAAGTTAGTTGAAAAGTAATAAGCTGTTAATAGGGGTAATTTTAACAAGTATTAAGGATGTTTATTTTTGGGTATAGCCCTAAGTTAGTGTGAATAAGTGAATTAACAAATCAATTTATTTACGGTAGTTGAGGCCCATGGAATTACATCTAGTTTATGCGTTAAGTTAGAAGTAAGGCTTGGTAACAGAACATTTTTTTAAGCATTTTGAAGTGCTTTAATTGGAGCTATTAAATGCAGTGTGTATTGCATGTTGAATAGTGCTAATGTAATATGTGCATCTGGAATAATTAGTCACGTAGGACATGTAAAAGTGTATGTGTTTTGCAATTACCGTATAGATAGGGCCATGGAAGGTAGGCGCTGTGCTCTGTCGGCGAACAAGGTAAACCAGATGGAGTTTCAGCAGCAGAATCGCTAAAGTATGCTGCCATGGAGGTGCTGCCGCCTGGCGAGTGTTTTTAGAACTACAGGTATTTGTTTCCCAAATGCACAGCGAGATAGCGGAACTGGTAGCCGTGACATGCTACCTGCGAATTGATTTGAGGCATGGCGGACCCCAATTATCCCTTTTTCATTTCAGATGTGTGTCAGTACTTAAACTTAAGGACTTAATTTGAACAATTTTTTTTGTGGGCCCTCTGGTTAAATAAAAGATTGATTGTTTTTCTTTTAAGGCGCAGAACACCCGATATATTGTTTTTTTTTCCGCCCGTTATAATAGTAACCTAAGCTAAGATGTGGAATAGAGAAAATTTGCACCGCCCATGGGTAAAAGGAAACCAAATGGAAATTAATATTATATGTTATATAGGAATAATGCATTTTGAGGGTAAATGGAATGTGAGTCAGTGGATCTGAAAGTTCCACTGGAAAGTTAATAAGATAATAATGAAACAAAAAAAGACACAGTGAGTGCCTGGTATAAGGAATATACCAGTGAATGACTCGTTTGTGCAGCAATACAGACAGGGGTCCACCGGTTTGATTCCCAAGGGAAA
This sequence comes from Clitarchus hookeri, assembly GCA_002778355.1. Taxonomy (NCBI): domain Eukaryota; kingdom Metazoa; phylum Arthropoda; class Insecta; order Phasmatodea; family Phasmatidae; genus Clitarchus; species Clitarchus hookeri. The sequence continues at coordinate 12,193 of NQII01013446.1, forward strand.
TGGGGGGAGTCAAAAATGTTGAAGAGTAAATTGCGAATTCGTGGCAGTGGGCATGTGAATAGTAAATGAGAAATTGTATTTGAAGGAAATCCGGTTTGAAAATTAAATGGTTAATAATTTATTTATTTTTGTGTTGAGCCATTGGAGCTCAGATTTTAAATGCAATTTTGTTAAATTACTGTTACAGGAGGGGAAGGGAAACCAACTTCGGCATGAGAGAAGACTGTCATGGGCCTGGATGTTTGTCGGAGTAGCGACATATTCTCCAGAGACGTTACTTCCCCCAGTCAATCATGGTCAAATACTGTCAATGCATGGCATCATAGATGTGAGAGCAGCTGTCAGCCAGTACCTGAGGTGTAACAAAAGTTAAGTGGGAATTTTTTATCGTAACTTTTGGCATAATGACTATTTGCGAAAACATTTTTGTGGACAGCGTTTGCTAGTTTTTTCTTTGTGTTCGTCTGCCGGAATGTTTTTTTTTAGGTGTAAGGTCTTATTAAGGTTTGAGGTAAGATATGCAGAGATGGCAAACTGGAGCTGAGCTAGCCCACCCAGGGAGAGCTGGCTAGAGAGTGAGAGGTTCACATACTTCAGTTTCTTGCTATGAGCAGAAAAAGTATAGGGCCGAACTGTCCACTGCGTTGCAGACATGCAGAGGGGATGCCTCCCCCCCTACTTGATAGACAAGGAACTGGACAATATTATTCTGTCTGTAGGGTGATTGATGGGATGAGATGCCACCCTAGCGTTGGTTCAAGGTGGACATGGGAGAGTTAGGCGGGCTTAGCAAACTTGTGGACGTCTCCAGAGCGAGAGGCGGCCTAGACTACAAGACTTATCTACTGCTGAGATGTCTTGTGTTCTTGTTTTCCTTTCTCTTTATTTAGGTTGGCTCAGAAGTTGCTTGTACCTGGGTGATCTGAGCAAACCAGTGTACATATCAAGAGCGAGAGGTGATCTAGATAACAGGACTCACCAATGGCTGGGATGTCAAATTTTTCTCTTTGGCAGTGAGAAAATGGTTAATTTGTTTGTTTGACTGTTTTGGTTTATATTGCTTTTCTGACAGGGCTAGTGCCCTGGAAGTGTGTGTATCTGCATCTGAGTGTTGCAGGGTCTTGGTGACAGAGAGACCGAAAATTTCAAAGTTTATAAACAAATGTTTTTTTAATGGAAAAAATATAAGTTTGCTTACAAGTTTGAAATGAAAAAGAATGGTAAATATAATGTAATGATAAACTTTTCTGTTTGTAAAGAGAAAAAAGTTAGCCAATCACTTAAAACCAGAGTTAACTTGAAATGTAGGGTGGGAAAAAAAAATTAGTCTTTTTTTTGTTAATCTTGTGTGTGTGTGTGTTTTTTTTGTAGGACTAAGCAGCTGGTAATTGCAAAGTAATGACTGATCTGGATGACCGAGTAATTTATTGAGAATTGTTAACTGAGACAAGAATGAGTTTTTTGGGATAAAATTTAACGAGTGATACAAAATTTAACTTATTTTTGTCCTTGGGGGATGATGTTTGATGTGGGTGGGTAGTTTGTATCCCCCCCTCCCAATTGGTGTTCAGTGTCGCACAGACTGGGAAAGTGCACAAAGAGTGTTTTTAAGTGAGCATACTTGTGAACTTTTCTTTTTGGGAACAGTTTATTGAAATTATGAGTGAACGACCGTGTGTTTCGGACCATTTGGACAAAAAATGGACTAGATATTTGGAGACAGTTTTTGAATTTGAACTGTGCTGCCTCAGAGGTGTGGTGAAGTGAGGAACTGGAAATTTATTTGGTAGACTCTGGAAAGTGGAGTGTAGCCAGGGAAGCTAATAGAAGTGGGCAGTAGGAAAAGGTCCCTCCTCCCCTTTTTACAGGTCACTTCTGCTGAGAAGAGGCGGCATGTCCTAGAGGAGGATGTATATGGGAGTGATTGAGTTCACTGTCTGGCAAGACCCTCCTTCGCAGTGCTAAATAAGGAAGATGTTCCTGTCAGCTAAGCTGGGGCCTAGTGTGCGTCACTTCATCGAGGATGAGCGATGGGTGTCGCAAACAGAAGCGGCTGAGGCAACTTGCGGAAGTTGTCGGCACGGAGGTCGCTGCGGTGACAAAGAGTTTGTCGAAGTTTTGTAAATCCCCCCAGGTTAGGGCCATTTATTCCCTACCTGTTTTTCCTGTTAGTTGTGTTGGGGTGGGTAGGTTAAAATGTTTATGATTTAAATGACAATTTTGTATGAGTGTTTTGAAAGTAATGTCATGCTTCAGTTTAGAACCTTCTGTTCATTTGTTTGAGTTGTGAATTATTGGGAAATGGCATCCAGCAGGGGTGATTTTGTAGTGTTACCTGGTGTGAAGGTTACTTTGTAATTCCTGTACTTACAGCTTGTATTGTTCTGTTGCAGTGGAGTAGTCATGGTTGCTGTTTGTGGCTCTGCATTTTTGGGAGGAGTATGCTGGGAGACTGAGTCTGCCACTCTGGAGACATTGGGAAAATATGTCTGTAATCATCTGTGATGTAGAGCAACTGATGTCATCAGCTACTGATTGTGAGGTATCACAGGGGACAGCGTGTCCCTGGAGCAACTTATTCGGGAAGTCATACAGAACCACGTAGTACACTTTTGAATTTTTAAAAAAAGGGGAAAGATGGGCTAAATTATGGTTTGTTTAGGAGCCGATATAATGAAAACTATTAAATGCACAGCAATTAGCAGAAATTTTTGGCTGATAAATAGTAGTTAGGAATTAGTTTGAGTGATGTAGCTCATGTAGTATGGGTTGAGGTCATCGTGATGACATTTTTGAAATTTGAATGGAACTGAGGCTTCTGTCCCACAGGCACCCTGATGGAATATTTTTGTCACTCAGTTTGTAACACTGCTTGAATTGTAAAAACAAACACATCAGTGCGTTCCACCATCACTTGTGAGGGCACAAGCTCAGTTGGCTGGGAAAATTGTCAGGTAGGATTTTTGAACATCTAGTTTTGTCATGTTTTCTTTGCTGCGACTGAGGAAGTGCGAGACCCAGAAATTTACAGTAGGCAGGGCATTGACGTATATGTTGAGCTGACAATTTGCAGAGGGCTCTGGCTGACCTGGAGTTCAGTGTTGTACTTCTGCAAATTGTGCAGTTTCGCAGGCATGATGCAGCCCAGCCTATTGCAAAATGTGTGTTCCCAGGAATATTGGCCAGGGTCCCGAGTTCACTGGCCTGGGTATTGCCACTCTGTAGTTGGGTGGCACGGGACGCTGTAACAGGCAAAAGTTAGAGTTGTTTTTTCGATGACCAGTCACCAGTCAGTGCAGACGCTCGGGTGCTGGGTTGCGTCCAGAGATAGTTAGCGCCTAGGCAAGCCCTTCGGCCTAGCCTAGAGCATGGTTAATTAAGTACGGGTTTGAGGAGCACGTTGCAGAATGTGTAGGATTCAGTGGTAATGCGGAATGTCAAAATCGCAGTGCAGTGCAACGAGCTGCAAGATGTGTGTGTGGAGAGACCAGGCATAGGAAGTGCTGCCCCCTCGCTCAAGGATCTAGGTGGTCAGCAAGGGACGTAAAACAGGAATTTTATGTCTGATAAATTTAGGATGAAGGTAAGCTGCCTTTAGGTAGATGAACTGCGCAAGTTAAATTCTGATAAGTTAATTTTATCTGGGCTACACAGGCGACAGCACTCAAGATAAGAGATACTCCAGATAAGTGATACATATTTAATTAATGTATTCGCAGCATAGAAAGATAATAAGTGTTTGAGATTTATAATTTATTAATGTGAGAATTCTAGTCACTGTATAAATTAAGGACTTAGACAATTAAATAGAAATTAACATTTAAGTTGAGTTGTTAACATTATTTTGTGGTTTAAGACACAACCCCCCTCCCCCCCTTCCTTAGTAAACCTCAATTTGTAAAAAGGTAGAACGATAAGTTTTAACTAAGCAACTCCTATGAAAACCTTTCGCCAGTACAGTGAATGAAATTATGAATGTGTCAAGCTAGTGCTCCAAGGAGCCACGTCCCTATCCATATTATTTTACGATGTGGGTTGCAGATATGAAAATGATTAGGGGAAGCAGCCTGCATTCTTCAACTTGAACAAATATAATGTTTATGCGAAAAACAGTTTCTTGGTACTGTAGAAAAAAAAAATTTTCTTTCTTGTTGAATAGTGTTATGGTCAGTAAGTTTTTTAAAAATCAACAGTGAAACTACTGGGTAATTAATGCTTTGTACATGCACAGGTTACTTGAGTGCAAAGATTGGACATGGCTAAGTCATGAAACAAATGTTAGACTATCATTTCATGCATTCAGAAATGTAATTTAATGGCCTCAACATAATCATCAGGCTACTTATACTGGCACAATGCAACAAGGTACATATTATATTTTCATAGGATCATCTAATTTTAGTTTTAATAATGTATAAAAGGACAGAAGCACAAGTACTCAGTCAACACTTACACTGGAGAGCCAAAAAAAAAATTGGTATAGGCGTGCGTATCCAAATAACAGAGGTACGGAACCAAACAGAGTAACGCGATGCGGTCGGCAGCGCCTATATAAGACAACAAGCATCTGGCAACGTTGCTAGATCGGTTACTGCTGCTACAATGGCAGGTTATCAAGATTTATGTGAAATTGAACGTGGTGTTATAGTCGGTGCACGAGAGATGGGACATAGCATCTCCGAGGTAGCGGTAAAATTTGGATTTTCGC
>NQII01013447.1:0-20111 GCA_002778355.1 Clitarchus hookeri
TTCGAGTTTCGGGTTTCGTTTGTCCTAACTTGTATTTAGAATTTTGTAAGGTTTAGCCAAATACACTAGAGACAAATACCGGACAGCTCTCTACAAATAACATAGGTGTGTGAGCTAAGAAAAACAACCTAGTGGCATGGGGTGTTACTATTATTATATTTCTGGAAATATTTCAAAAGTAATTTTTTATTATAANAAAAACAACCTAGTGGCATGGGGTGTTACTATTATTATATTTCTGGAAATATTTCAAAAGTAATTTTTTATTATAATTTGTCAGTAATTATTTTCTACTTCTGAAACATTTGACGTATTAGGGATTAGTTGTCGTTTAAGTTTTGGACATTACTAAATCAACTTTCCAGAGAGGAAATATATTCATATCCACCATGTTGGTATCGTATTATTAGAATGAAACAAATGAAGTATTAAAGACAGGTGCTGCTGTCTGATAGCTAGAGGTGACAACACCACGGGATTTTATTGCAGAAATCTTCAAACTGTTCGGTATTGGTTTCTAGTGTATTTGGTTTCGTCTAAACGCCACGACATTCAACTGTNTGCAGAAATCTTCAAACTGTTCGGTATTGGTTTCTAGTGTATTTGGTTTCGTCTAAACGCCACGACATTCAACTGTCTAGCACGCCATGCTGCTATTATTTTGATGGTATCATTATTCAAAAATTAAAAGTACACGAAGTCTTAAAACAAACAGTAATTATTACCGTATGTTTATCGAGGGCAATATAAAATTTAAACTTAACAAAGTGAAACCGATATGATGTGAAATTGCTGCTTAACAAAAATTTTTGTCATGAGAAAATACCTATTTCAAGAATATTTCAGCAACTTGCTTTGTGAAATATATATTTTGAGTACGGTACGTATTTGTTTATTCCAATAACATCGTCTATATGTGTATTTAAACGTCTCAAACAGGCCAAACTAATATGGCGGAGGTTTGGTAATTTGTATTTTGTAATTTGCCAGCTTCAAAGCTGATAAAACGCAATACGCAAATTACAATAATACGTCATAGATTTTGTAGACAAAACGAGTCACTTGAATATTTTGTTAACAAAAAGTGCCAATTTGGAACACGGCCTGAAATTCAGAGCTGTTTTGCAGTTTCCTTGCCTCCTGCGGTTTCCGCTGGTAAACGCTGCTCGCGGTTGAAAGTTAGTAGCACGGCCATGTTTGTTGTACATTCGTACGAACTAATATTTAAGAGGTGAGCAGAAAGGTCAGTCAGAGCCCACCCCCTGCCTGCCATACTCTGATTGGTCACTGCCGCAGAACTTATACTTAAGAAATGAATTATAATAATATATTTTAAAGCCTACGAAACACCGAACAACGCACACGGCGTGCTGTGTTCTATTTCGAGGCTGCACATTGAACCAAGCAGTTTAATTTATTCTCAAAACTTCATAACTTTTAAGTTAGCGCAAAGTTTTCTATTTGTTAACCCAACCTTGGCCTCGGAGTCTCCCCCCACTGAGGAAGACAATTTTCAGAAGGGGACTCTCACGAAGGGAGAGTGGTGGACGCTGCATTTGAGTGGAGGTTTTATCGGAGTACTCTCGAATCCTCCGAGACCTTCATTCCGCCGCCCAGAATGAGACTATCCTGCTGAGATTCCCGCCTTCCGGAACTGCTTTTTTGCGTTCGTGGAAGAAGGAATATTTGCGTCGTTTTGCTTGCCGGTTGAAGACTATGCTTCCGCTTTCCGCAGAGATCATGACATTCCTCTCGCCATCTTCCTATTGCGGTTGGAGTCTCTTCATTTATCATCGTGGCCAGTCTGTGGTCAGTAATTTTACTGTCTCACCACCGTTTTTTTTCTACCTACACACAGTCCAGGAATCAGTGGTGGATATATAAATGGGCGTTTACTTGTGGTATTTCTTCAAGGTACTGTTTCACTCTAAATTGTAAGTATAGTTTTACTGTATCATATAGGGTTGTATCATAATTTGCTATATCATTGGAAGTACGAAAGAAAGAAAATTTGGCAATTATGCGAAAATAACTGACGGCTCATACTTACTGCTGACACATAACGCTTGTACAGTAAGCGTTTACTTATTTACTCCCTTTGTGGCTCGCCTGACAATCTCTGCTCTTGCAGGGCTTCAGGAAATAACTCCGTTTTGTTTACAACATATGGCGAGGGCATGTAAACAACACAGACGGGAATTATTAATTAATAATCTGTCATATAAAACACTTGTTATGATTTCTGCTGGGAATGAACTACGCCAGGAGAAAGCAGAAATTTTCCCCGTGGCTCAATAGCTGTTGCACTGTGTGGTGGCGCCTAGTACTGATAACGGCATACAACTGAACTAACTTGCTTGAAACGATCACTTTTTACGGGGCTAGCGATTCTTCTAACTGGACATCCCGACATTCATATTCACAAACAACGTTCTTGTCGCTCAGTTCGCTCAGTTCGCGTGTTACGTGCGAGGACGTCCGACTTCCAAAAAGATGCTTGTCCATGTACTCCGTTCGACTCTTATGTAGTATCGATCAGTCGACTCCTCTATCGATACTGGTTCTTAGTAGCCTAACTCTATAGTAACACGTAGACAAAAAATTCCCAACGAAATACTCGTTCGTAAGTAGTCCAATAACTACTACTCAATAATTTTCGCTGGTTAAATAAAATTTGAGTTTAAATAAAACTATAATTTTGTTATACCTACACCATACTAACTAAATCTTACTGATAAATTTTAGTTGACTAACATTCCGATGTCTGTAAAATTAATCTGTGGGACGCCAACTGGTACAGACGCTACAGTAAAAATATTTTATTTGCAAAATTTTGATTTTAAAAAATATGTTCTAAACCCCTGACTTTTGTCCGATTCTCATGCTTGAAGTCAAAATCTCCACAATAACAGATAGGGCTCACTTTGGTGATATACGCCTGCATAGGTATGCAACTTTTGCCTTTCGCCAATGCGTAATTGTAGGACAGTTAATTGCTAGAACTGAGGGCTACACGTATCAGGCAAACTGATAACGATTACATTTCTTGAATTTTTTGCAACGCAACTTAAACTGCAATAGTCTGTAGTTGTCCAATGACGTTATTTTTGCGTTTATTATCAATAAACTTCATTCAGACCAATGAAAATGTGCCTAACCGGTGAAAATGTGTATAATGAATATTGTGCATGTTATTTATAGTAGTAGATTTGTAACAAACGCGGTGACTGGTTTGTATACCTTCAGTGTCATTCTCGCAATAAACTGCCAAACTCTCTTCGAGGGTGGCAGAAGTGTTGCCTATCCCGACGCAGGTATGGAACTGTCTCCTTCGAAAATGAATGCAATAATTTCTTGGACGTCATGTCAGGCCTCAATGAATATCACTAAAGCGACCTTCCGTGTTAACGTGTGCATATTGACTTCAAGCATAAAAACCGAAAAAAGGTGAGGGATTAGGATGTCATAATTTGGCAACCTCAATTTAATTTACGAAGCGGGATAATTTTTCAAAACTAAATTTTCAGAGTTCTGGGGTCTTTTATCGACTAAACATCGTTCACTAACTAGTTGTTTTATCTCACGTAGTTTCTCATACATTTAAATAAAATCATTATAGAAACCTCTGGCTTTAGAAGCGCATACTCACACCAGTATTCACTTCAGGCTATGATTCATATCAAGTTTTCTATTTCATTTTGCATCAGGATCACCTCGAAAAGTTAGTGAAATATATACTCAGGGACACGTTGTATGTAGTATGACATTTCAGTAGCTGAAGCAGCGCCTATTTAGATATGTAATTAAGTTTTTGAACGGGAGAAGGGGGGTGACGTAGTAGACTGGAACAGAATTTCTGAAAGTTTTGAAAAAACACTGCTGTAAAGCGAAAGAGCTGTAAACTAGTAAAGGAGCATTGCGCAAGACGGAAAGTGGAAGTAGATAGATGATGATGATTATGAAACGAAAGAGATTGGCGTTGAAAGAAGCGTCAGGCCAGGATACTGCTTGTTATCAACACTATTCCAATATGTGTGCCGATAAGTTGACGGAGAAAGCAAGAACCATTGTAGTGGAGTGAGAAAGAATAGAGTCCAATATTAAGCAGATTACCAAAATTTGGTGGCTACAATTTACGACAGGAAGTGCTGTAGAAATTGTGGGGAAATAGTCCAGAATTAAGATAAATGTTCGTAAAACATACGTGATGATAGCCAGCAGTGACGGGGGGTCCTTAGCATTACTCTGAAAGGAAAGACTGTATACCAAGTGAAATTATTTTTTTATCGGGGAAATCTGGTGACTTGCAATGGAAGCTACACTGTGGAAGAGGGCTTTCAAAAAAAAGGTAAAAAGTTTGCTGAGCAAAAAAATTCCGAGTGAACTGAGAAACTCATTTGATATTTGTAATAAGATATATGAAATTTAATCATGGACTATCAAAAAGGAAGAAGGGGGGTATTTAGACAGTCTGGGAACGTGGTTGTTGAGAAGAACGAGTTTGGTTAAATGGCCCGGTGCAGTAAGAGACGAGAAAGGATTGACGAAGGAGAGGAAACAAATTTGGTGAACGTAATTATAAAAAAACAAACATCTTGAAAGTGGTATATATTGCGTAGAAATTGTATGTTGAAGAAAATAATACAAGAAAAGAAAGGAACAATAGGAAGGGGAGAAAAAATCCTGGAATTCTTGATGCTTTAAAAAACCGAAGTAGCCATAGGCAGATAAAAGAAGATTCATAGGACAGAAAAAAAGTTGAGGGCGTCTTCCAGTTGAAACCGCAGGGGAAGTATTGTCAGTTACTGCTTTTCTTCCTATACAACTGTCAAAACCACACAACTGTCAAAACCACGTAGATTCCACTGAGATTAGTGCACTGTTTCTATCATTAAAGTCTTTAGATTTGCTAATATAGTCTACTCACAGTAACTTTACACATTTTGAATTAAACCTACGAAAAATCACCCCATGTATGACGCTTTTGGTTGTTCCGTAAATTGCATGTACCACAAGCGTTCTGTACTTATTTTTAACGCAAAAATATCTTATGTTTGGTTAAATTCTACGTTAATTTATATATTACCTCTAAATTATAACATTTAATATAAAGTCAATATTAAATAAATAGAGAGTGTCTAGTTGCGTTGGTAATACCTAGTGAGAAATAGCTCTCATCCAAAATGTTTTTGAACCGAGTGTGCGGTAGGTTGTCCCTTTGGTGTAATTTTCTAGACTTGGTTAAGCAATGTCTGCATGAGGCGGAGGAATTGCCTGAAAGTAGAACTTCAGCAGGGGTTCAGAAAAGTTGGAAGTAATCATGAATGGACTATACATTACTTTTGACTAAGTTGTGACGAGAATTCGAGTTTAAAACTGCAAGTAAACAAACGTCACGTCATTGTTGAAACACGTGAAATTGACAGCTCTTTTGGCAACCCTTGAGCCAATTTTGATGAACGCATAAAGACGAAAATCGGCCTACCTGACGTTTAGTCTATGTGTGAAAGTTGTCGTAAGACAGAGAAGCTTGCACAGGGGCGCCAAGTTTCTTACAGCGGCAAACAGCGGAACTACTTGGGCAGGCTGGGAAAGCAGACTGCGCGGAGCTAGCTCACACTCTTCAGCTATGAATGCCTCCGTTTGTTTTTTCAACGTTATAGCGTGCTCTAGTACGAGGATGGCATTAGACAACTCTATATAACAGGAACGTCATTTATGAAGTGGCCCCCGCCTTTTTTTTTTACATAGTAGCGTCTGGTGTCGAGGAAGACAAGCAATTTATTAGGGCAGGATTCATCTTTAAATCTTCCCCCTCCCCTCGTTTTGTATAATCTTCTCTTTGCTATGTTATAGCTGACTCATAAGGAGCCAAGCCTCAGATTGAGGTCTTAATTTTTTCCCCACGAAGCCGTCATGCTCATCTCGTACGCAAACCAATTAAACGTTGGATTCAACTAACATCTGAACTTGACATAAAAATAGTAGCTACCGTGAGTGTAATGAATAATGCAAAGTAAAATATGATGAAGATTTTACAGAGACTTACTTTGTACGTTATAAGCCTTAAAAAAAATCCCTTCTAAATTTACGCTTTGAACGTTACAAGAGCCGTGTTTATAATATACCTATACAAATATCTGTACTTATCAGGACTCGCATTTAGTAGCGAAGTTAAATTTACGTATTATTACCTACTGTAATAAGTTCTAAACTTAAAACAAGTGTAGTGAATGTGTTTACTAATCACTCTGTAATCAAATAATAAGACCAGATTTTTTTGTGTTTTATTATAATGTTCTTTCGACTGTAGAAAATTGCATTGCCTTTTACATTACTTTCCTAGTAAAGACAGGCTTATACGATCAAGCGGCTATGTATATATATCCCGCCTACTACTATCAACTTATCAGGTAGGCCTATGTAATAGCCATGACTGTTGTCCCGAAGCGCATTCATAAATTAAATACACACATGTGCAATCAGCCTGCATAATTTTAATGCCATCCTAAATCGTTGACCTCAATTCTTCCCAAGGCATCATGTGGTTGCCTATGTTAATACAATTCAATTAAACAACCACAGGCATGTAAGATAAGTTGGATGTGGGGGTGCAGAGTGGCAAGTTTTTTTTAATATTCGTGAATTCGAGACGAAATATTTATTACTTCATTTCTCTCTTATTTATTCATCGCAGTTGTTTTCTAGAACACAAAATAAAAATGTTAATTTTTAACTTCTCAATCTTGCAAGTTTAAATACGTGCTTATAAATTGTAATATCACAAATATAAGTGTTGTGTATTTTACAACAAACCATTTTTAGGTCTACAAAAATTTTCTTCGGTAACATGTTTTGTAGGGTCTTTTTAGTAAAAGTACAAAAAATGATTTAAAATAAATAATTGAAAACTTTTTTTGTAAAAGTATAAAACTAATTTTACAGAGTAATACAAGATTGTTCTCCTGGATTTTAGAGATATTTCTAGACCGTTTCTAGTAAAACTCTACTGGCCTTCTGCTTTGAAATGTGATTGGCTTTTAGTCTATGCAAGTGACTTTTTCTTTACGTATTTCTGTTTTGAGTTTAACTTTGGTTCCTATGTAGAATTATGTGTTTATTTTATTTATTCTGTCATTTCTTATTTTCTTTAATTTTATGAAGCGGTAAGAAAGTGGAGTACCCCTTCCTCCCGAAAAAAAAAAAATTGTTTAGTTGTTAGAGTGTTCTTTGGAGTTTTCTCCGAAATTGTTGCCGTTTATGTATAGTCAAGTCTTCGTTCCTTCAGCCTTATCTTTATTTTTCGGTTTCTTTTGCATTGGTACTATGAACTGCATACACTATAGCATGGTTGGCTTCTATGAGATAATCTGTTGAGAATATGGAAGGTGATATTCCTGATGTGAATGTGTTCAGTCTTCTGATGAGCGAATTTTTGTTTTCTGGTAGATTCTTCCGGACGTTCTTTAGGATATACAGGTTTGTTGATATACAGGTTTCCATGTTCGTTTCTCTCAGGAGGTCCAGACGGTGGATGAGAGGAGGTGGATCCGTGAGCATTCAGAGTCCTGTGTAGAATGCGGAGTAGAGGGGGCAGCTGTTTTATGAGGCTGTGGTGACCCATAAGGGTGCTGCATATTTTAGGAGAGGTGCGACAAAGGCTTTGGATACGGTTGTGCCCGTTTGTTGGTGAATCTGACTTTTGGGTGATGGAACTGAAGTGAGTTTTCTAAGCACCCCATGTGCTCTTCCTGCTGATTGTTTTGTGTGTCAGGTGAACTTCATGTTGATAACTAAAATCATCCCGAGGTATGTACCATTGCTTGTCCAGTTGGTGGTATTACCGCTTGGAAAGAGAGAGAGAGACAGAGAGACACAGCTAGAGACAGATGGAGAGAGAGACAGAGGGGGAGATACATAGAGAGACATAGACATAGAGAGACAGAGAGATACGCAGACAGCGAGATACAGAGGGACAGAGAAGGACAGAGAGGGACAGAGAGAGCGAGTGACAAAGCGAGCGGAGGGTGTAGGATGTATGTAGGATGACGAGATAAGAATATGGTATTTGTTTTCTTAGCTTTTGGATATAGTTCTCTGTATAGAAACAACGTATCTCCCAAACAGCTTATAGTTGCACTTTTAACTATTGTGCGGAAAGCCAAAGACGCTAACCACTGCTCGATCATATGCTATGTTTAAATAAGCACAAAATAATCAGCAGAAAAGAGCGATGTGTTTATACGTATGTAACTTGCATATATACATTCACACGTATATACATTCTTATTCACCCTACTTCCTCCCTACCTCTGTACTCTCCCCTCCCCGAAAAAATATTTTTGTCGATAACTATAACATAGATAATCCTACTGCATTTTAATTTACGTCTGGCGATCTCTGTGTCACTCTCCGTGTCTTTTTTGTAATATCCTACACGCACAAGCCATAGAATATCTTGGTATGGAGAAATGAAAATGCTATGTGCTTTCTTTGATGTGTGCGTACGCATTCGCTGGTTGGCTGCGGGAAGCTCCGGTGCGTGCCTGTGTCCGGTTGGCTACTGCTGTTATCAATTTATTTATGATTCTTTGATCCTTAAAAGAGGCTATAGGGGCGTAGTTGAATCTATTACACAGTTAAGTAGAACACAACGGTAAAATATGGGGTGTATTGAACATTTACGTTAATACAATTGTATAACTATTTATCTACAAACATTGCTAGGATATTAGCTAACTACACTAAGGCACCACGACATTTAAAAGCTAATTGGAGAGTCCCCACCTTGTCCATGTTGCCTTAGGCTGATTGAGGCGGCGGTTAGCGACGGGCGAACACGCCCATCTCCACCAGACGTCTCCTTGGTCCGATGCCTCGATGACTAAGACGGCGTTTATAGGGTTACACTGTCCTATATCGGGTGCGTTGTCTAAGATTATGGCCCCGTTTACTGGCCGGAGGAGGGGGTTTCTGCTTTGTCTTTTGCGATGTATTACGGCAATCACGGCTCGTGTCCTAGATTAATGTTTGAAGGTGTGATCATGTAGGCCGTCCGGTTAAGGCCAGAACACAGTTAATAACACTGCGTACTACGACAAGTTTCCGTATTGACCGGGCTGCCGATTGGCAAGCAGAGTCTTCCAGGTGCTGATTGGCCAAATGCTTTCCGACATGTTACTGGCCAGTGACGCCATTTTGCTGGCGTGTGATGACGGCGTTCGCGGTTTGAACGTCAGTTTCGCCTCTGCATTCTTAAGTACTCTGAGTCCATCCCATGTGTAATCAAATGAAAATTGTTTATCATACATCGTTCTTATCGTACGAGAAATATAAGCCCACTTAAGACATTTGACTAGCACGCAAGGCAGACACAGTCGATTTATATTTCTGAATAAAGGGTGGGGCCGCGGTGGTATCGTGGTCAGACTACTCGCCTCCACCTAGGCGAACAGAGTTCTATTCTCGGCGGGGTCGTTCCCGTATTTTCGCACGTGGGAATCGTGCCGGACAATGCCGTTGGTCAGCGGTTATTTCGGGGATCTCCAGTTTCCCCGCCCTTACGTTTCGGAGCTGCCCCTCACTTCACCCTCATCAGCTCTCATGACCTCGATGTTAAAAGCTGCCCAGATCTCTCCGCTCCACTCAACACACTGCGCACTTAAGTACGCATATCACCCCGTACCTCAGATTCCGCGCTTACATCTTTTGGGAAGGAAAACACAAGACATTAGCCCCAGAATCATCAAGTTCACAAGTTCAAACTTCCCAAGCAAAAAAATTCTTGTCGAGCTAACGATGCCGTTGGAATTTAGAATGAACGAAGCCTGGCGATGACGACTTTATTAAGCCTGTGTGCCATGGTACAATGATGCNGGAATTTAGAATGAACGAAGCCTGGCGATGACGACTTTATTAAGCCTGTGTGCCATGGTACAATGATGCGTACATGCTCAGACTATCCAAGCCTGCATGCGAGCAGGTATGGGTTATTGCGGTATAACCTGTCACACGATACTTGCTGCAGAAATAAACGATACTATATGATACTACATAAGTAAACGCGTGAATTTTACTGCTGCAACTGTTTTTCCGTGGACGGACTTCACTCGCAGCTTCTGCAATATCAGTTAACACACATAACCTAATTCTTTTGTTGTGATAAGTGGAACTTTCTGTATTATATAAAACAAGAATGTTCACCATATTTTTGACATAACCCTGTTGTTATAGTATTAATAGATCATATTTTCGGTTTTTTAACCTTATTCTTGTATAATTGCATTATTTTCTCTGTCTCAAAATAACAAATATCATTACTAGAAGCACCCACAACTCTCTCTCTTTCTGACTAGCGAACANAGCGAAAATTTTCCCCCTGTTGAAATCTTCCACTGAAAAATGCACATATCCAATTACCACAACGTCCATGAAAACTGCCAGCAGTCGACTAAATATATCAAAGAACAATCCATACCAGCTGCCATGTAGGTAGATCTGTGTGGCAGTTTTGCCGGAGAACAAGTAGGTATACCAGTGGCGGCCGACTCAAGAGAAGTGCAGCGAGAATGTAGTTGAACCTACTACCCATCCATACTCTGGAACTGCAGTATTGTGTATGGAGCTAAGTACATAAACATACAGCAAGGTACTGTAACGGTTGCATTGCATTTACTCTCACCATCACATTTACTCTTTGCAATACATAAACAGAATGTATCCGGGGTGATGTAGCAAACTTTCAAGGATGATGGAGAAGGGCTCCAGCGTCCATTTGAGATACAACCAAAACAGTGTTGGGGTGACTATTACAGCGGAATACGACAGCAGTCGGGGCGCTGTGTAAGGTGAAGTACTAACATTACCTTGAAGCTTGCAAACCATATATATATCTTTATCCGAGTCGGGAATCGAACTCGGTGCCTGGGGAGTGGCAGTTAAACATGCTAACCCTGATGTCGTAAGCCAGTCAACATGTACAGTGCGAGAAGTACAGCGCGAGAGGCAGGGAACGCACGCTCCACTAATGCACGGTAGATGGCATGCAGTGTGTCGGTGTGGTGGGTCCTGAGGTATGAGTGTGTGTAGACTGCAGTCTGTGTTCACATTGGTCGTTTCTCAACACCCTTATTTATACGAATAGAATAGATATAAGTTATTTACATTGACATCCCTAAGGCTATTTTTTTTCTAACCTTTTAGACCAGACTAGTGTTAATATTTAAATTTTGCGGCTGGTATAAGTAGTTTATGCCAGTGAGTGTTCTTGTTAAATAATATGCAATATGCATGTAAAGATTGGAAATTTTTATTCCTTTACAAATTCTGTAAGATAATTGTTGTACCTAAAGTAATTTGTTTTAAAATAATTTTTTAATATTTGTTTCCCGTCATCCCAGTTAATTTTTGAGCATTTATTTTCACTAACGATCGTGCTTACATACAGATGAGTTGGCATGCATTCAATGAATGTATGAATGAAATTAAAATGAATTAGCAAACAAATAAACCCTAACATGCGCAGTAAGCTTTTCAGGTTTACGTTTCTACATTTCTTCTCCTCATACAAATACCTCATGTGTATCGTAGCCTTCCTGTTTTGTCATACAGAATGCTTGTTGTGTCTACCACCGAAGACAAAGTCCTTAGTTTGTTAAACGCAGCAATCTACTCGCGCGATATTGCCGAAATGAATTGAAGAGTGGCCACGAAACAAAAATTGTGATCTTTATTGTGCTTTACAGCCATCACAAATGCTTTTATCACAGTATTGGAACATTAAGAAGTTAATTAATTTCGTCGTTTAAGAGTTGCTTATAATTTTGAATGCTTATAGTTTTCGGTTCTCTTAAAGTTGTATTCTACTGAAGAGTGCCAATTTGAGAGCGTGAAAGTAGAAAATAGAGACGTCTATCTTATAGCTAACATATTTTGCCCAATGTTATATCCATGTTCACACATTCCATCACCATGGAGATAAAAATATGTCAAATATAAAAAGTATTTTGGTGGAAGTGGAGATGGAGAGGGGGTTAAATGCATGTCCAAAATATTTGCAGTCACAGGCACACTACTATCGCGACTGAGCCAAGTGAATAACTATCAGCTTGACGCTGATGATGTACGACACAATGCAATCAGTGAACCAAGGAAGGATTGAAACCACACAATTTGTGTGGGCACCCATCTTCTATCCCATCCCTTCACTCTGCACTAGCTGTGAATAACAATACATTTGCGTAAATATAACTGAAAATATTATTTTACAGTTTCCTTGTGAAAGTGAGCTAAATAGATTTTTTAGCCATCCTCACCTCAGAACTGAGTAGACAAGATATGCCACTGGTTAAAACACACATTAAGACTTTATTTCAAACATTTTTAAAATCTTCCTGTAGATTCACAGCAAATAAATACAACTGTACATGCAGTCTGCATATTTACAATTTCATTCTTAATCTGCACACATAACTTTAGTATGTACATAAACATCCACAATTAAATTAATTCTATGTACACAAAACACTGTTTTGATGGCGACAGCCCATATGCCTTAGATTCTGTCTTCATATTAAAACAACTACACTTCTAATACACTCCCTACATAGTATGACATGTTCTAGATTCACTACAGTGACAGTAACTCGAGCCTTTGGGACTGAGCATAGTTGCTCAGCAGCTTCTGCACTTGACGTATGGACAGGCAGTGTTCTTGAGGTGGGGCGAGGTGCAGTGTAATTGGCCGGGAATAAGCCAACTCTTCCTGAAAGGTAGGAGTAGTTGGAGCATCCCCTTACCGCCCAAATTACAACTTACGCCTCGGGAAAGTGAAGGAGGGGGTGACATCTTAAACGCTTTTGAAGCGGGAAAGGGGGAGGGGGAGTGTATGAAACTCATTTTCATCTCTCTCCCTAGCACTCCCTTTGAACTCCTACAAGCTAGCAACTCAAGGTGTCTGACATCAGTAATTTTGTAACTGGAAGGGTGCACGAGACTGAAGGATACTTATAGAACAGGCTACATACTACCATGTTTTTTTAAACTTTACATAATTTAAACATTCGAGACTTTGGGGTCGATTGTGATACAGCATCGCCATTCAANCCTTACCGCCCAAATTACAACTTACGCCTCGGGAAAGTGAAGGAGGGGGTGACATCTTAAACGCTTTTGAAGCGGTAAAGGGGGAGGGGGAGTATATGATACTCATTTTCATCTCTCTCCCTAGCACTCCCTTTGAACTCCTACAAGCTAGCAACTCGAGGTGTCTGACATCAGTAATTTTGTAACTGGAAGGGTGCACGAGACTGAAGGATACTTATAGACCAGGCTACATACTGCCATGTTTTTTTAAACTTTACATAATTTAAACATTCGAGACTTTGGGGTCGATTGTGATACAGCATCGCCATTCAAACAATTTTATTTGCTGGTTATTAAATTTTTAACACTTCATATGCAGTTTGAAAGACTACTGTTAAAATGGGAAAATTTGTTTTTAGTGACACATCGAAGAGAGATTCTGCACCTTGCAGAATATAGGCAGCTTTCTCTCTCTTCTCACTCACTGTGTCTCTATTACATATATAGTTTTACGAAAAAACTATTATGCTGACAGCCATAATATTCCATTTTTGATCTGAACACATAGATTCACAGTTTCTTCAAGTATGCATGCACAGTATCCTGGAGCACTGATTCACTGCTTCGAGAAGAATTGATATTAGTATTTGCCACTTACAACAAACACTAATGATGGGTGCAGAACTCAAAATTGCACTAAACTGAAGGAAAATTTGATCTTCACCAGTAGTTCGTCCGTATGTATACATTAACAATAGGGAAACTCCCTTATAAATATAGTTTTACCTATTCTGCACTGAAAAGTGTACCCATGACCATAGTTTCGCGACATGATACTATGATAAACATTACGTTATGTCGTAAGTATGTGGTTGAGTAGGAAATAAAGTGGTGAACAATGGGCAGCTCACTGTGGGTTTAAGCAAACCCACAGGTGTGCAAATCCCGAGGTGTGCAGGAGGTAGCCCCACCAATCAGGGAGGTCCAGCGAGGCCAGGAGGCAGGACTAGAGACTAAGGCTGGCCAGTAGCACGAGGCTGGTAGGGACCAGGAAGGCTGTAAGGGTGGCTGATGATGAACCTCCTCCTCCTCCTCCTCCCTCAGTGCTCGGCTGCACCTCGCCCAGGACAGTAATGC
Organism: Clitarchus hookeri; assembly: GCA_002778355.1. Taxonomy (NCBI): domain Eukaryota; kingdom Metazoa; phylum Arthropoda; class Insecta; order Phasmatodea; family Phasmatidae; genus Clitarchus; species Clitarchus hookeri. The sequence goes on from NQII01013447.1 coordinate 14,221, forward strand.
GGCCCTGCACAGCTGGGTGCACAGGCGTATTGCGTTTGATGTAGTCTACCACCACCTGTGTGTCTGTCAAGTCTGTAACACAACCAACCACAATGCCATAACAAAGCCAGTTCTAGTTATAGTCTATGGTTGGTTACTTCCAGCTTTCCTGAAGCCCTGATAAAGTTATACTTCCGGGCTACACACTGTGTATCCTTCAGTCACATGTACACAAAACATGCCCAAGTCTAGAAAACACACCAATCAAACATAAATATATTTTAGACATAACTATGAGATGCATTTCCACCAGTTTTACCTGAAATTGAACATATGTCAATAATAAATGTTTACTTCACTCATAATGTACGAAAACTAAACATAAGAACAATTTCTTACTAACCATTACGGTAACAGCTCACATATTTTCTTTCTATTTTAATGCTGTTTGATTATGAAATAAATATTATTACAATATACGGCAAATTTCCTTTTAACCAAAAAATTAGATACTTTAATATCTGGCATTGGAAGTATAAAATGCTTGTGATATGAGATTTATTTACGAAACTACGATACACGTTATACGTGGGGTGATTTTTCAAATGCTCTATTCAATATGTGTAAAGGTATTATGGATATAATGGACAATTATAACAACATGTGTAAGAACAATCTTGCACTAATATCTCGGGAGGAAGGGCCAGGAGCCCTCTTCAAAAAGAGTAATAAATTAAAGTAAGTTTACACATCAGCATTCTGAATCAAGTATTATTAAAGTTATTTTTTAGTACAAACCTTTGGACACACAATTCTTTTAGTCTATGTAAAAAAAACATGTTCAAAGTTCACTATAGGTTTGCCCTAAATTTTTACATACACTCTCTCTCTCTACCACTTCCCCTGCATAGCACTCTCTGAATATCATACGGGAGCTCTCTACGACTCTTGCCACTTCTCGCTTCCCAATTTCCATACATTTTTATCTTCCCAATCACATTTTTCAATTCCTCTGCCGGCCTTGCAATGGTAGACATCCTGGGTCACAGCTCCTAAGCTGTTCACATTTTGTTCTACCAGGATTGATGCACTTGCATACTTGTGTGGGCCATATGCTCTCCTCCGTTCTTTCAAACTGGCCATGCCAAAGTTCATGTGTTTGTTTATATTGTACCGATTACAGATTTTTTTCACCTCTGTGATCTCTCTTATTCTCTCATTTCGTACATGGCCTAGTATACAGATGTCACTACTTTGTTTCCATAATTCCAATCTAAGCTTGAGCAGTCTATCTCTCTGATGTTCATTTAATTTCCTGACTTCCACCCCATTGCTGGCAATGCTTGAAAATGGTTACTATGACTGAGGAGTGTATAATGTGTTACGTTCTCATTATACTTTTGTTCCATAGAACACAGTTAAGCTGTCGCATCACCCTTTTACCATTAACTAGTTTGTTGTTCACTTCCCATTATTGTGTTTATAATAATAACGTTAACAAAAATACCCACAGATGACATGCAGACTACAGGGTTCAGCCGTTTAAATGACCACGATGGCACGATAGATGCATGGTATAGAAGAAAAGGGAACCATTTCGGCAAATTTGACATCATTCCTCAGGCCATATTTTTGACAATTGGCCTGGACACATCTGGCTGATGGACCTATCGCGGCCGAGTCAAACACATTCCACATGGAACATACTCGAGTGGGTCTCCGAGCATCGTACCAACTACTGCCAATTGCTCATGCCGAAAAAAAAAATCAAAAGCCTCAAGTACGAAAATTTGTCAAAAAAAGGTCGGAAAAGATTACTTTTATGCTACATATCTAAAATGTTACAAATAGTAATATAATAAAAATGTAAAACAATCCCAGTGGTAAAATTTACCAACAGCAATAATTTGCAATACTGCAAAATTTAAGTCTGTCAAAAAATTTGTTTCTCGAAAATGCAAAACTGATTATGGAAACTATGGTTGTGTCTGTAGAAATGCGTAAAGCATGCAACATTTAACATATTTTACAAAATCAAAATTTTAATAATTTTTTTAACTCTAACTGGCGACTTCTGCACTAGTCGGCCACACTTCATCATGAATTTCGCCATGAGAGGGAAATCCCAAGAACTGAACGAAATGCAAATTTTTAATTATTGTATATGAACATAACCATGTTGGAACGAAATTATTCCACCTTGATTCGATGTCTGTTAAGTGTTGTTCTGGGAAATACACTGCCAGAGAATAAAAATAACGGACATAGAAGGATGCATCGGAGAGTACCGAGATTTTATACAGGTACTGATACAGGTGACCAACTTTAATCTGGTTCAACTTGACAATCTTGTCTTAAAGTGTTCACACTTGTTTGTAAACATGTAAATTGAACTATCTTTTCATTTTTTTTCTGCTTTTGACATCCTGCTTCATGAATTGTGTATCGCAATCTAGATGCTAACTTAATATCCCGAATGTCATAATAATTTTTTGGGAAAATAAAATATTAACCATCAAACCAGGAAGTTATGCAAGACAAAAATTATTACAGAAATGACAACGCGCTTTCAGGACACCATATTTAAAGAAAAAGAGTCTTCTCGACTAAATTTAATAAAAATGTCATCTAAATAAATTAAAATTTGTTAATGTACAATGTGGCGAAAAAGTCTAGTTGAGAGAAAATCAAATTTACAACACATCCTTAAAGAAATATGTAACAATTGTGGCATGTTATTAAGAAAATGGTGACAGATCAAGGAAAATAATATAAAAACATAGCTATAAAACAGCCCACGAGACAGCCACAGAACAGTGGGTAGATGTTGCAGAAGTACTGATCCTAACCTTGGGGAGTTTTTCAATGTCAGCTCATCAGATACATGACCGCAGAAGTGACCGAAGGTAATGCATACTGGGCAGCATAGATATTTTCCATATCAATAGGTTCCATGAAAACCCTTGGGAATTGCGATTGCAGTTCATGTCTTAGCAGGTCCAAATACCGAAATTGCCGGGTCCGTCAAACTTAGCGGCCTACTATTTCCTCACCTTGGATGGACGATATCTAACGATGGTCGTAGTGTGTATTTTCTTATACATTTTAAACTATCAGAAAAAGAAAATGCAAACACACACCTCTATACAACCACGACCGTTTTCCAGATGTCTATAATCACAGTCTACGACAATTGATTTGATAATTAAAAATTTTTGGTGCACTACTGATATACCAACCACATCGCTATTTTCTGGCTGTCAGCCAATGGAATGGCGAGTTAACAGTGTCACACTGAATATGTTAGATAGGTAAACTGAGCACTTTTCAAAGACCTGCTTACGATATACTTCTCGGATCACATTATATCCTTCCAACATACGTAAATTTAACACTGTCATGGGCCTGATCACTTTATTTATGCGTCGGTCACATAACACTGTGTGATTATTGGAAATGTTAACTTTTTTGATTTTTTTTCAGTGTTACACTTAAAAACATTTAGAAAAAACATAAATAATATAAAACTTTTTAGTATCAGCGAATGTTTACCTAACACATTTCATTCAAAGTTAACTCATGTAACTACTTTCCCACCATCGTTACCAACTTTACTGGGCGCATGGTGGTCAGTGTGCCAGTTAAAATATATGCAGGTAGAGGTAGCGAAATTTTTCAAATGTCGATTGAAAAATTGCTCACTTTACCGTGAACAGTCCTTAATATATTTTCCTAACTACTGCGTTTTTGAGCAAGAATATAAAAATTACTTTTCTTATTTACATAATGACACTTTATGATCTGTGGTGCCCTTGTAATATGCCCCAGCCAAATAATCTAATACTTTGTCATTTTGTATTTGAAGGTGAAGAAGACCTTTTCATAGAAACCTAGCCCGAAATACAACCAAGCTACTGGCCCAAGCTACTTGTCAGAACAAATATTTCAAATTATTATTTACTACAGGGTCAATTTATATTTAATGAAAGTATTATTTTCCCTTATTTATTTTGGCAGACTAGAATTCAAATTCTGTAAGTGTGCCTTTGAATAACATTTATTATATTTTATTTGACAATCTGGAGGACTATTGGTCAACAATTGACGACCTGATCTGCTGGCTGAATCATGTTATCTGTGGCAAAAGCCAATACACAATTCACCTGTTAGAGTACATAGATGACCACCCATGATGACTATTTTGCTGCGAGAATAAATCGCGAATTTTGTAGGTCTCTGGTTACAAGACAATGGTAAATATGAACGTTTGGGGGAGAACCTCCAGGAACCCCGAAGGATAGCCATTGTCCCTCACTAGTAGGCATAAAGATCAATTTTCTTTTACATCACTCAAGCATCCACCTATTGGTCTATTATTTATGGACCTCCCCCCCCCCACTTATTTATGGTTGTGGGATCAAGATAAGTCTGCTCACTGCGGGTAATATCTGGCTAACATGACAGTTGACCAAACATGGAGCCTTTGTGCGGCACTCTGTTGCGCTTTTGATATCCTCCCACATTGTTTAAACACCATCGCACTCAGATGCGCCCATTGTCCGTCCAGGGTCCACTATACTTACTATGTTAGCCTTCACCACTATTGGCTGTTCAGGTCAGAGGAGTTGTTTCACCACTCACTATATCAAACTTTCTCAGCGGACACGATTACTCCAGAGGTCTGCTTCACCTTGAAGCTAACTAGTGCTACAACGAGTCCTATCAAATGATCGATCACAGAAGAAAACTTCCTGTGGAGCTGTGGTACTTATGGGGACGGCCCCCAATGGCAGGTGGTTCGAGATATGCCTGTTCATCATAGGTAATCTCCAGCCAAAACAGTTGGCCATACCCTAACCCCTAAGTGTGGCACTCTCGTACACCAACTAGCCTGAAAATGATCTGAAGCCCTCACACTCAGAGGACATTGGTCCGGCCATGGTGTAACATTCTTAGGACTTTTGACCCCACCCCCTTCTGCCCACACTGTTGACTCTCCAAGTCAGTGCTGGGGCAGTGTGCCGCTAACTGCATCGACTCTTCTCATGGCGACGGGTACTCTCAGGGTCTGTTCTGCTTTGGAGCCAACCACTGCCACCACAATTCCAACCCATGATCGATCACAGGATAGAACCTCCTATTAGACAAACCGATCGCCCGTGGTCTTACTTAACTTTCCATTACACTTGTAGGTTATTAGACACAGTGACAGGTGTAGCATCCCACCCAAGGGCCAGAAGGTGAGCCCAGACCCTAGCCATTCGAAACTGCCCCACGACACCTCAAGTGGAAGATGCCATCCTTCACAAGGAAAACTCACCTATGGAGTCCATGGCCCATATCTCTCCTCACTGGAGGAGAGGGGATGAAAATAAACCGACAGGAGTAGGTTGGAAAACGGGAGAAATTCCATAAAATGCACCATACATCGGAAATATTTACCATATTACCTTGAACTGTTTTATTTTCACATTCTGGATGCGTTCGCGTTAGCAAGTGTGCGCAGTTTGACATTTATGTGCTTTGAAGTTCCCGGCTGTGTGTGGCTGCTCTACCTCTACTTACCCTTCCCATCATGTTTCTATCCTCCTGGCTTCTCCCTCTTATCTGTCTCCGACCTACTTCTCCTTCCTNTATAAAGTCGTGTTCGCTGAGTACGAGGCAGTGTAACGGCCTCGCCATGTGGTTACGACAGTTCTGAAGGAGGACAATTTGTTCATTGTCGGGACATGGACATTGTTTCCTGTACAACTGGCGTACGTGTACTACCCCATATTTCCTTTATGATAAGCGCTCACCCAGAGTGGTGGAGTTGAAAGTATGGTCGTGTAGGACGGTGAAGCCATCACCGCCGGAGATGAGGTAGCTAGTGGCCAGGATGGCGTATGTGCTGTTCTTGGAGATCGGTTGGA
>NQII01013449.1:1224-20219 GCA_002778355.1 Clitarchus hookeri
GGGGCGCCGTCGCTTCCCGGAATAGCCCCGGCGTGGACGGGCCGGCCACTCGCCGCCCATCGTCGGCGGCTGCGGGGCCTGATGGCGCCCGCTCACTCGCGCCTCCTCCGGCCTCCACTGCGAACAGAGAACACCGCACGGGCTGTAGTAGCCGCTCCCCCTCCTGCCAGTCCGCGACACACACTTGCCGCTCCCACACTTTATGACATATTATTACAACTGGTTAAAACTCTTACTTACCAGTTTCCATAGGCTATTCACGGTAAAGTGAGCACTTTTGAAAGCCCTCTCATTTGAAATAATAGTCAATAAATATATTTTATTTTAACCTTAGACGTTAACTTCCGAGTGCGGTGGAATATACACACTGTGTTTATTACTTACATGGCAATATTTATTTAAAAGGTGGTTAAAGAACAAAATATGGCTGAAAACAAAACTTACTAGGGCCTCAAAAGTGCCCACTTTACCTTTGAACAGCCTATATACATTTTTATAGTTTGAAGGAAACTGCACAAGCTAGCTCTAAATATGGCGAGATCGAGATTTTTACTGATTTATTTTTAGGTGTGTACTTATTACTGCACATAATTATAGCCATTTTTAATAACATTAATAATTTTTGTGCTAGTAAGTAAAGCGGTTTTACTCCAGCACAATGAAAAGTTCAATCCTGTTCGTAAAACATATTATTTAAATTTTTCTTGAAATTACTTAGGTACAATCACACATGAATTACCAGTATAGACAAATACTGCTTATTTTAAATTACATTTTTACGTTAGTTAAAAATAATGGATATTTAATCATGATAGAGCACCTGATAAACTTTGTGCTTTTTGTATATTAAACAGTGACATAAAATATAGGAATTTGCCTCCTTGTATCGACGGCTAGTCTCTTTTGCACCAATATTTTAAACTGAATAAACTGTCATAAAATTCTTTGTTAGAGCCTGTTCATGGTAAAGTGAGCACTTTTGACGCCCTAGTTGCTTTTTTATTTCTGCCATTTTAAATCCTTTAACCACTTTTAAAAATAAATATTGCCTTGTAAGTAATAAACACAGCGTGTAGATTTAACCGCACTAGGAAGTTAACGTCTTAGGGTAAAACAAACTGTATTATTTTTTATATTATTCCAAATGAGAGAGCTTTCAAAATTGCTCACTTTACCTTGAATAACCTACCAATGTACGCATTTGGTTACCCGGCAGGCAGTTTCGTCAAGTCGTAACAGTTGTTTGGAACTGTCAAAAACGCTACAATTAGTAGCTGTGTGGGTACCAAAGAAATAAAAATTTCCTGCAGGATACATTTTATTTTTGATCCATTACATACATACTGAGCGTCCACCCTCCTCCTCGGCTGGCTCAGTGGTGATGATACTGACCTTCGACCGCTGGGATTTCCTATTTCATCCCAGGCTTCTGCCGCAAAATAGGTAAGTATACAGAAGGGAAATGGTTTAGTAGTATTCTCGTTAGTACTGCATCCACTTGCCATTTTCTTTTCATTACTGTTTTCTTTTTCCTTGTTGTCGAATGTCAATGGCTGACACTTCAAACGTTAACGAGTACAAATAATACAAGGAGACTCATCGCCTCCTACAGACTCGCAGAACACACCACAGGAAGAGTAAATATATATATAAATTCATGAAGGGATGGAAACGTATATGGTAAACAAAGACTATCAACTGCAAGGAAAGTAATGTATTTATTATCAGTCACTTATTCGTGTACTTTACGAGAAAGAAAATGCCATTAAGAGCACGGCAGCGTACGAGTAGCTTTCTTCCAAGTACACAAAAAAAAACTGAATCATTATTAGTTTGTAAGAAATTTCATATCTGGACAGAGTTTTGAAGCCATTCTCAAGTTTACGTAAGTGTCGTAAAAATAATGAGGTTCTGGGAAAAATTTTTTAAAAGAATTGATTCGCTTCTGCTAGCCAATTGTGAAATTCGGCGGAATTGGCATTTTAATGACATTTTGTTAAACTCTTGCAATATAACAGTGCAAAATATTAACATTTTAAACATTGGACAGTGTTACAAATAATGAAACGAACAAGACTGCTAAATATAACTAAGTTATGCTATGTCAACAGTTTGCATTGTATACCAGCAATCATTGAAATAGTCAAATTGGCTTACTTTCCCGAAAAATAAGGGCATTAATCGAGCATTATCACAATTTATTCCTTCTGTATAGTTAAAAACTAAATCGCTTAAATATTGTGACATTAAATATTTTTTTCGAAATATCATTTTAGTGTTTTTTTTTAAACGATATATATATATTTTTGAAGTGTAAAGACTAAGACTACAACAATTGAACTCGTTTGTGAGAGCATACATTGTAATAATACAAGTAAACAGGTTCATCAGACCTGAGACCTATAAGAGTCTGGAGAGATGTTTCATTAGACTCTCCAAGTCTCGAAAAATACTGTTTCGCACGATTATTAAAATTAAAGCTAAGAGTGGCATTGTTACATCTGGTTTTGAAACATTAAGACTATGCCGTTTACCTAAATGTTTTCTTCAAAGTTAATAATTGTATGAATTACAAGCTATTACAGGCAGACATTTAAACCATAACGAATGGATCTAAGGACAACTTAATAGAGTCTATCAGGATAAAAACTCAATTTCTTTCGTTTACAAGCAAAATTAAATCAATTGCATATGATTATATAGACATATAATTTTAATCGTTACTTATCAACACCATCGCGTAATGCCGGTGGGCCAATTCGGGAAGGCCTAAACTCTAGCTGGATTAACTTGCGCTTACGTGGAAAAATTTCTTGGGATTCAAACCGAAGAGAAGGCCTTAACAAAGACAATCTCCGAGGACCCATTTGCAAGAAAATACTCCTTGAAAACGTGCCAGTAATGTGCGCAGAAACTGCAGTGAAGATAACGTTTTTAAAAAATTGTATTCTCCAGAAGTATAACATCTTCCGGAAGATGTTATACTTAAAGCTGGTAGCCTCATTACCTATAAAAAATAGCCGGCGAGCCTTGAAATGACCATAACATCAGTAGTGAACCTTCCTGCTGGCGCTCGGCCACGGCGCGTAATTTATGGCTACACTTTGGGCGAGTCCTGACTTCTTTATTTCATCTTTTCACTAAAACAGCTAAGGGACTTGATCAAATCACATACTTTCGTTAGGGAAATCACCCCACATAGTTGTCATTTTAACATCTTCCGTGAAATGATCATCTACCTTAGGGATTTGATCAAATCTCCGGTTTTATCATCTCCCTACGATATATACAAAATCCTTGGTGTCCCCTTGCCGTAGTGTAGTCAGACGTTCCAGAACTCTGGTACATGTACCTGAAAATTAATCTTGGTATCAGGCACAATGAAAATCCCTCACTGATTAACAAAACGTACCCTCTGCTACAGCTTTTAAATCGCAGGAGCATGTATCTTTAAATATCTAACTCGGATAAGTAATAACTATTTAATAGCGTGCCAATATTTCATAGAGATTTTTTTTATAGCCCTTGGTGCCAGGTTTTTATGTGGTGTTTGGCAACGCTGTTTTGCAGCATCCGGCGAAATGCTGGAAACCACGCTCTGGCTTTTAGCAGCCGACCTGCTTCTGCCGCGGCGTTCCGCGAGGAGTGGGACAGGCGCACTCCCGGGCGAAATATCAATACACTTCAATTAACTTTTTTATTTAGTCTTCACAACGTTCCAGCCCGCATCGCACTCGCCGCCCTCAACGGCCGAATAATTACGCAAACAGATACACACTTACAATACACAAATTTTAGTATAAACTAAAACATTACTTATGTGACTGCGTTTTAAATACCAAAGTTGTATTACAAATTTTTACAAGGTCCTCATAGGTAACTGCTTAGAGATAGACTTTCAAATTGTTTACTAGGGTTTTAATCTCGCTTAGGTGTAAAATAACATAAAAAAAAAGATTTTTTTTTTCATTTAAAAAATGGAAATACAGAAAACTAATTAGCAAATTTACAAAGAAGTTCCGTGAATTCACGGAAAGTTTTGTTAAATTTACGGAAAGTCCGTTTTTCGAAACCAGCGTGTCCGTTAATTTACGGAGAGTAATGGATAAATTTTTACCGCCACTTTTCCGTAAAATGAACGAAAATTGTTTTAACAGTGTACCGCTAATACATTTATAATAAAAAGTCAATTATTTTTGCTATTATTGTCAACTCTCGTACCGTTAGGTGCGTCATTTTTAATAGTTACAAGGTCACTGAAATCTAGATTGGACGAAATTAGTTAGTTGTGCGTTACACCGTTATCTCGTTATAATATTCATTCTTTATCTTACCTCTACGGAATCAGATGGACTGGAATGGTTGAAGTCGTCACCGTCTAGGGCAGTGTCAGCATTAAAGTAATGTTGCTAGCTACAATACATTGGAGTTTGCTGCTCTACCTGTCTGAGAGAAGACACCCAAAAGTGTGGATTATGTGAAATGAGACTGTGATGAGAAGGAACAGCTGCGGAATGTAGGCAGGGGTAGAAGCAGGAGCAGTTCGAGAACACAATGGAAATACTGAAATGAGAAGAGTTGTTTTGGATAAACTATTTTTTAAAAATATTATACATGCAGGTGTTGTTTCTTACAATCATGACTAGACAAAGTCTGATGGGCAACAAAACACATTTTATTTTATTACACAAATAGAGTTGATTAAGTTTAATTCTTTGGTTGGCGTAAAAAATCTGCGTTCGACCATTTTTTTTAACAACTTTTATATTTGGGCGACACTAGTGTCTCACAATAAATTTTAAAATCAAATTTTTTTTTTTTTTTTCGACAGATAAATGTCACTGTACAAAAATCACGCACCAACCGGCAACCGGCTCCTGGGCTTGAATGGGAACTTACAGGCCACGGGCCAGTCTGAAAGTATGTCATCCTATTTACGTTTTGTGTATAAAGGTTACACGGTTTCTTATTATAGTGGACTCCTTCGAATCGCTTGTTACCGTCACGGTGCTGAAATTTTGACTCGTGCCGTGGGATGTGTACCGACTATCGCTGACTTAGCCTCCTTGTCACCTGTGCGTGGACCTTAACGACCAATGACCACCAAGAGTCTACAAGTCCACCACAGAGCGAACCGTGGGCTCCAGATAAAAGAACAGCCGCACTTACAATTGTCTCGTGGACGCTAACGCCCTACACTCTAAATCTGAGTCAGTAATTTCAACCAGTAGAATTAATTTAACGAGTCTTTGAGCTGTAATCTACTGGCGAATCAATGAAATGGACAGAGGTTTTTCTGCCAGCCCAGTGCAGTTAACTAGGAATCAGTTTAAATTACGGTTCAATCAGTGAATATCAGCAACCAAAAATGATCAATAGAATTTTACAAATTCAAGTGGAGCAATTTCAACAGATCTGCAGTCAAATTCGCTGATTTGGAGCAGTTTTTAACTAGATTTCAGAGTTTATTTCTAAAAGCTCAGATCTTTTTCAACTCGCGACTAAGGAAATACAGGTTGAAATTTAATATTTCCATGTGTTTTGTTTTTACATTCAATGAAGGGGGTTTTTTTTTAACGAGTTTATCAAAGCTCCCTCTTTTATACGAAAAACCTAATCGTGGTGCTGCTTACATGCTTAAATAACATTAATTTACGACTAAAAATGGCAGAAACGTCCATTGCTTATTCATAAGTCGAACCAATATCCTCGTGTTTCGAAAGTTTCGTAGCAACCTCAGGTATTAAAATTATTTAAAAAAAAATGTATGAAAAATGATTGTGATGTATTGACCTCTATAATTTATATGTCGGCTGATTAGTTGGAGGTAGGGAATGGTATCTTACACGTTGCCTCAGCTTCCACGTAAACAAGTGGCATGCATGTATTCCTAACTTGGTATTTGAGCACAGGACCTCTCGCGCCATAAACTGGCGTTTCTAGCAACCAGGCGTACCTTTTAAAAAAATTATATCTTCTAATCAGTGGCATTGCAAAATTACTTTGCAGTATTCACTTCAGCTCTTGTTGGATTGTATCAAGGGCGTTGACGTGACCACCACAGTTGTCGGTGGATCACCGCCGCAAATCCATCTCGGCTACGAGTATTCACTGTTACGCTTCAGCTACAACACGACAGCCTCTGCCGTCAAATGATTGACGACGATATGACGCGAGGTGCTGTATGTCTAGCATTCTGCAGACTATGTAATACAGCATACTAAAATCAAATGGGAAATGTTCGCGCACGTTTACAGTCAGCGAAACTTCAAGTTTATGCATTTATTTTTGCGCCAAGGTGGATAACCGAAACAAATGTTTTTATTTAATTATTTTCAGTGTACTTCAAAATATGTAACGTTATCCGAAGTTATCGTTCGCTGCAAAGTAACGCCGCCAACACGTTGACGACAACGCAACTGTGGTCCCTCACCAGCGATTTGATGAACTGGAGCGTGGTTGAATGAGTGTTTCTGTCACCGTTTGGGCGTCGTTAATGCGTTATTGCGAAGAAGCAGAAAAGTACGATAAAAATTTATTGACACCATCACTGTAGCTCGGACATGATCAGTCCTATTATACATTAAAGTGAATACTATGATAGCTAGCTCACGATTTATTTGATGTCTCCGAGGTCAAACAGTGATATGTGTGTATGTGCGTGCGTGCATGTGCGTGCGCGTGCATGTGCATGTGCGTGCGCGTGCGTAGCACTCAAATTTTGTCGCAGACACTATTTGGATTACCCGCAGAAGTACTGGCAGAGATTCATGAAATTAGTTCCATGCATTAAATTTATTAAAATGTGGAATGTTTAAAGTATTGACACCTGGAAACTGTTTCTTTTTTTGGTCTTATCAAAATTAAAAATTGGCCTAGTTGTAACAAATTTATGTTGGTAGCACGTCATCAGGGACACTGGGGCGCGGTGGTGTAGTGGTTTGACCTAGCCCCCCCTCCCTCCTAGGCGAACCGGGTTCGATTCCCGGCGGGGTCGTGCCCGTATTTTCGCATGTGGGAATCGTGCCGGATGGTGCCTCTGGCCAGTGGGTTTTCTCGGGGATCTCCCGTTTCTCCCGCCATTGCATTCCGACGCTGCTCCTTACCTTGTTTCACCGTCATCGGCTCTCGAGACCTCGATGTCCAAATCTCTCCAATCCACTCCACTCCACTCCACTCCACTCAGGGACGCTTGTCCGGCGCATCATGGATACAGTACTGTCGCGGCCTACCCTCTCTCCTCGGACTTTGTTGGCTGCCAGCAAATTGTGTGACTCATACGAGTGCAAGGATGCGAGTCCTGCATGGGATGACGTGTTGCGGGGTGCGGACATGGGTGATGTGACGCAGTTGCAACGCGCCTGTGATAGAAGACTCGCACCTGGCGGTGACTTGACACCTTCCAGAGGTCGGTGATGGCCTCAACTCGTTCAGAAACATCTCGATGCTGGATTAGGTCATCTCTGGGCGTGCGCAGAATAATCCTTAAATGATTGTCGTGGGTATAAATTGAGGTCCTTAAGGGCGCTGCCTACCAAGCCTTCAGTCACAGAGTTTAGATGTTGAACCTTTTTTAAAGAAATTCCTTCTCGATGCATCAATTTTAAAGATAACCGTTTCAAACAAAAATTATTCTATGTGGTATTTGTAAAGGAATACAGGAACATTAAGAAATCTTGCCAATTTTTGTCCTTGGTTTTTTTTTTTGCTAAAATGAAACATTAAAGCTTACAGTAAAATAATAATTAATCAATATTTTCTTTTGAAAATTTTTTAATGTGGCAGTATTCGCCGAGTAAGTTGCGTTGAGTTATTTTTGTTTGAAACAGTTATCCTTAAAATTGATGCATAGAGAAGGAATTTCTTTCACATTGATTCCCCATTTAAACACCGAGGTTGCAGGCTTCGTAGATACAGCCAGTAATCCGCAGAATACAGTTCTTGCAAGTGCTGTCCACGGCAAACTAAGCACTTTTGAAAGTCCTGCTGATGATATACTTGTACGCACATTGTTTATTCTTCCGCCATGTGTAAAGTTAACATTGCTTCGACCTCATCACTTTATTCATGCGTCGGTCAAGTGAAACTGTCAAATTATTATAAAATTAAATATTTTACAAATTTGCCTATACTTATACTCATATGTATTTAAAAAAAACAAATCAAAATGTCAACCTCCCGTGGCGCAGTCGGTTGGTGCGCCGCCGGTCTGGGGTGCGGGAGGTTCTGGGTTCAAATCCCAGGTAAGGCATTACTGTTACTTTAAATTAGGTCATAAGTTAGTTTGTAGGCCGTGCCCTGGTAAGCCTTCAGGCATAACAGCGAGGGGCGTTAACAAGCCCTGTAGGATCCAATACAGAAAGCAAAGTAAATAATTTATGTATTCACATATGTTTATCTGACACTTCTAATTCAACGATGAAACATGTAACTTCATTAACTTTGTCATTACCAACTTTACTGGCCGCATGCCAGTCAGTGTGCCCGTAAAATTATTTGCATTTTTCAAAGGTGGATTTTGAGAGTGCTCTTAATAACCGCGAATTGTCTTTTAAGTGTGGGGATGACGGTGAGTGGCGAGTGCTCCTTGTGGGTTCGANAGTGCTCTTAATAACCGCGAATTGTCTTTTAAGTGTGGGGATGACGGTGAGTGGCGAGTGCTCCTTGTGGGTTCGACAAGCTACGGAGGTCGTTAGTAGCGCGGAGACGACGACCTGTAAGCCTTGGCAACCGGCGGCGAGTCGTCGGGGTGCTTCTAGACGAATGCTGCGTTTGTGAATCCCCTAGGCATCGGGAGTCGAGGTGGGAGGAGTCCTATGAGAGACTGACACATTCCCGCAACGGTGTTTTGTTTACATTAGGCTGGTGTTAGGTTCTCGTATCGGCTAATTGAAAACACGTGTGTATATTATGGAGAAATAAAATTTAATAACAAACAAGTAACTAAACTCAAATATTATTGAACAATTATTAGGAGTGTAGGGACCGCGGTGGTGTAGTGGCTAGACTACTCGCCTCCCACCGAGGCGAACTGGGTTAGATGCCCGGCGGGGGTCACTCCCGTATTTCCGTAAGTGGGAATCGTATCGGACGATGCCGCTGTAGGCGGGTTTTCTCGGGGATCTCCCCCCTCCCTCCCCCCGCTACTTCTTTTTCCAAATTTAATATTTATTTATAGACTACTACTGCTGAATGGAATTTGATGCAACTATGGCGTGTGCGAGTTGATGTGAAATTTTAGTATCATTGTANTAGACTACTACTGCTGAATGGAATTTGATGCAACTATGGCGTGTGCGAGTTGATGTGAAATTTTAGTATCATTGTGTTGTGCTGGCCAGATCGTTATATGCATTCAATTTTAAATGGGCGATTTTTTTTTTTTTTCGTGACTAAAACAGAGTTTGCTGGCACACGTGCAGCAAGTGTTTTCAAGTAAAAGCTAATTGGATTAATGTGAGGCATTTGTATAGCGTTCGAGTCCTTTGTCGAATAAATGTCCAGTGGTTAATTTATAATAAGCGATAATTGTATACTTGGCGTGTAATGCTGAATAAACTCGACATTGGAAAACAAGTCTCGTTAATTGATTCTTTGTATAGGAACTGCTTAGTGCATGCTAGATAAACGTGTAGTTTATGAACTCAGGAATAAAAGGTCAAAATATAACATATTTGTGAGTTTGGAATTAAAACAGTCATTGAATTTGCTTAAAGTAACGGGCCAAATATGAACAACACGTTACGCTGCCTTTGCTTGTTTAATGTAATTACTTTTTAAAGTACGCGAGGTTAACCGCAGTTAATTTCGACTATTATTACGCTTAGGTAGTGAGGACGTGAACTGCTAGTGCACTGCTTGACCCCCGCGCCAAGTTTGCGGTCGTTCCTATCAACCATGTAAACTTTGCTTTCGCATACTAAACGGTGTTAATAGGAAGAGGCGCGAACCGGCGAGGGTCTTGCGTTGCATTCTTAACAGGCCCTCTGCCGTTAATACGCTTTATCGCTTTGGTAAATTTTAATTGAGTGAGTGAAGAGATTTGGGCGGCTCTTAACATCGGGGGTCTTGAGAGTCGACTAAATTTTAATTGCTATAGAAAATTTTGATTAGTATATTTTCATCTATTATTTGCAACATTTTTTTTTGCCCGAGATATTAAAAAAAAAATATATATATATATATATATACACTTAAATCGTCAGGACCGATACACTTTGAATACAGTTCTACATATAATTCCGTAATAAAACTTTTACACTTAGTAGCTGTGACCGTGCTAACGACAACGTATCAGATATAATTACATATTTAATTTGACAAATACGGCCATGTTCATAGTTGTATGCAGTTTGGTTAAAGTACATCTCAAACTTATGTACTATTTTAACAATTTTGCATACAAAAAATTTGATATATTTTTAGCTGTCCGTACAACATTATATAGGCTATTCACGGTAAAGTGAGCACTTTTGGGGCCCTAGTTACTTTTTCCTTTCAACCATAATTTATCCTTAACCACCTTTTTAAAATAAATATCGCCATTTAAGTAACAAACACAGTGTGTATATTCCGCAGCACTCGGAAGTTAACGTCTAAGGCTGAAATAAAATATATTTATTGACTATTATTCCAAATGAGAGGGCTTTCAAAAGTGCTCACTACCGTGAATAGCCAATACAAAAATGTAGTGTTTTAACGAGAGGTGTAGGCGTACTTCGACTAATGCAAATCAAGTATATGTGTGACCCACAGAACGCGTTTTGTTCAACGCAGTTTTTGTTTTAGGGTATGCGCAGTACGCTAGGAGCGACGCCACTACTGGTTCCAAAAGACTGATTTTTTTTCTCTCGCCTTGTGTCTGCAAACGTCATGCATGGTTAACGGCCACTGTACACAAAGCTGCGATGATGGCTAGGAGCATATTTTCCTTTTAGCGGTGTTAAGTTCATTTTTAATTTTGAAGAGCTTCGGGTACTTCGCCAGATATTTTCCTGCAGTGTAACAGCCACCGTCACGAATAAGCTTTTTTTTTTGTGGTCATTTCTGCATGAAAACTTAACATGTAGATTTCCGTAGTGATTGCGTGTGTGTGCGCGCGCGCGTTCGTAGTTTCGCCAGACTACTCGCCTACAGCCACGACGAATAGGATTCGATTCCCGACGGGATGTTCTGGATTTTGGCCTGTGGGTTTCCTCAGAGCACTCCTGTTTCCTCCACCACTGCATTCCGCCACCACTACATTCCGCCTGCCCTATTACCACCTCACTCGCCCTCATTGGACACATAAGATATCAGATTTTATGCGCCGCCCAAATCTCTGTTGTAGTTTCGCGGAAGAGTTTCGTGATTAAAATTACATCGTTCGCATTTATATCTACGACAATAACGAACTGTGTCCATTGCCAAACATACGTCAAATAACTATTGTTAACATACTGGATCATTAAAATTAAACTTCAAGGATAATATTGAAGGAACTACATTTAGCAGACATTCTGTTCGAATTGTCTGACAAGCGAATTTCGATCAGCTGAGAGGAGTGGGTTGGGCGGCTTGTAACATCGGGATCTTGAGAGTCGATCAGCTTATCTGTCAGACAGCTGCCTGTCTGTCAGCTGCGTTTCGGACAGCTGACCTATGAGTCAAATCAAGACAGATTTGGCGCCGGTCAAACAGATGACTTGCTGATGCAGCCTGTATTGAAATACTTCATTTTGTTCGGAATTAAATATATAATTGTGGTTACTAAACACCCGGGCTTTGGAGTCCATGGGGTCGTTGACCACTGTGATGTCGCGAATGTCGCGAGGACACGGAACTGGCTCTGTCTCGATCAAGCCGTGGCACGACTATGGAGCTCTTTACAATCAGGACGCACCATTTACTTTAGCATTTATTTGCATAGCCTTGGGAGATGAAACTCAATTCAATACAATCCTCACACTATGCTATTTGAGCTCTATTGCCCTCCATTCCAACAGAGTTATTTCGGCCGACTGGTTTCCTGTTTTTCTTTCTTTTTTTTCCCCCACTGCGTTCTACTGTCGTGATTTCGTCGCCCACAGGTGATCCGTGAAAGGGCTTCTCTTCTCTTCTATTCTCTTCTCCAACCATTTTCGAAAATCCTGCGTTTCTGTTGTAGAACCAGCGCGATAAATTGCTTAACAATGTTTATTACCGACGCTTCATCGCGAAATAACTAAATAAAATAACTCACGATTTCTGAAGGAAATAAATATCCTGTTTTTTATCTTCGCGTTTTCAGCTCCACTTTACTCCGACAGTGTGCTGAAGAATGAAACTCGACTTCACACCCAATTTATTAGCTTCTCGTTCCGAATGTATCTACTTTGTATTTATTTCCAAATACTTTTATCTGCGTAATTTTTTTGTAACGCCTTCTTCACACATCTAGTTTACAGTTTCATGCTACAGATCCTTTAATCTGATTGTAGAAAATATCTTATTCAATACATACTGTGCGGTAACCTTAGATTAATCACGTATAAAATATCTCATTACGCGGGGCCGCGGTGGCCGAGCGCTTAGACTGCTCGCCTTCCACCAATGCGAAACTGGTTCAATCCCCGGCCGAGTCACTTTCGAATTTTCGCATGTGGGAATCGTGCCGAACGATGCCGCTGGTCGGCGGATTTTCTCGGGATCTCTCGTTTCCCCCGCTCCTTAATTCCGGCGCTGCTCCATACTCCCCCTCATCGGCTCTCAAGACATCGCTTTTAAGAGCCAAATATCTTCACTCACTCACTCTCGTTACACATCCATGATGTCCGAAGGGTTACTTGACAGAGATCATAGCTGTTGTTAGCGACACCGAGATTATCGACGCTACGGGCCGTTTTTACTGTACATATAATAATAAATTCACAAATTTTAGAAAATTATACTTAAATGTACTTTGAAAATCGCGTGAGGACTTTGCGAATCGCTTGTTTGAAATTAACTCCACTTGTACAATGTTTTCGTTATCATAGTAATAACAGCCGCCAAAGTCAGTACCGTAGCTCAATTCAGCAGTGTTTCTTCGAGGAGCTACAATAGCCCATTAACAAAACCAACTCATTTGCTTCAGACGCTGGCACGTTATGGCGAAAAGGAAGGCTATTGGGATTGGTTGAAGAGGGAGTTGTACACGTGAGAAATATATGGATAAACGAGCCGAACTGCTCGATTGCATGATGGACGCTATAGCGNGTGGACGCCATAGCGCGTGCAAGGCAACTTCAAGTTGAACGAGTAACATGTCATGTTCTCACGCGAGTTGCAGAGTGCATTAATTAATACAAACAGGAGAGATTTTTTTATAATTTATTGTAAATTATGCCACATTCGACTCAAGAAATATTGTTATTAATGTGTAATGTTACTTTCTTAATGATGATTTTAAAACTAAGTTCAAACGGGAACATTTGCGAATATAGTCAATGTTAGTATAAACTTTCAGTTTTATTAGATTTTTTTTTTTTAATTTTAAAGGAACAACCACCGTCCGCTTATCAGGAGCACAACTGCTTGAACATCGCTGGCCAGGTGCAGCGGAGTTTACAATACTCTGATAGAGAGGTGACCACTGTGCCATGACATCTACCACCCCGCTTATTGTTTCCACGATATCAATCGGNCAATACTCTGATAGAGAGGTGACCACTGTGCCATGACATCTACCACCCCGCTTATTGTTTCCACGATATCAATCGGGTCCCGACAGGCGGAAAAGAGAATGAGAATCGTGCCCCAGCTCGATGGGATGTGCATGGGCCTCCACCGCGCTTCTAACACAAGTGCATGCGCTACGTATTCAAGTTCACGGTATCTTCGACACGTTTCTGCGTCGTCGCCGATCTCAAGNCTAACACAAGTGCATGCGCTACGTATTCAAGTTCACGGTATCTTCGACACGTTTCTGCGTCGTCGCCGATCTCAATTCCACGTAACTGGAGAGCTTATCTGGTTACCCTTCTATATCCTTTGTAATATGAGTAGTTCTTGTTCGTGTGTATCCATATACAGAGTCGTGTAAGGAATATGGGGTAGAAGGCGCATACCAACTGCCTAGTATCCTCTATCTTTGTTACAACACTGAAATTCTTTTTTTTTACGATAGAACTGTCAAAATCTATGTGGCATGGGCTAGAAGTTAACACACTGTTTCCATTAGTAACGATTCAGCTCGCCAAGTTTTAAAGCAGAAACGATAAACTGAGGTTATGAAATAATTGTTTTGTATCAGCAAGTGTATTTGGAAAACAAAATATAAACAAATGTTCTGATCAGTGTTTGGTCACGTGAATTCGACACGTCAGATAATGTTAGCTACATTCGTAGAAGATAAATATAACTTTGCTTCGTATTTGAACATTACAATCCAGATTCTGTGGCCATGATCGCTAATATCACTGTCGGGAAGGGAAATATTTGCCTTCTTTCAAGTGCACCTGGACACCAAGGAAGGTTGTTTGATCTTGCTTACATTTGCAGCTGTCACCAAAAGGCTTTCCACTATTTATGAAACACTTCCAGCGTTCCATTTAGGCCTACCTGTTGCATAAAACGGACTTTGGTGCTCTCGGGAACAGAATTTTTTTTAACTAGGTTACAAATACTTAACGGTTTACAGTGAATAGTTAATTTATCAATATATAAAAGACAAGCTGCATTAGGCGAGAAAATCAATAGACATACAAATATAGATATTGTCAAAAATATTGGGAGGATATAGCTTGAAATAAAAATTGAAGGTAAATGGACTTCATGCCAATTAGCTTATATTATTCATAGCAGCGAAAGTTATTGTTATTGATAAATATATTTAAACAATATTAAATACATCTTAATTTTATTATTTAATATTACTTAACCATCAGAATTTATATAGAAATAAAATTTATGGAGGCATTTGAATTTGATTGGTAGATTATGAATAGCTTAATGAACTTCTTTAGGAGAAATATTTCCAAAGTGATAGAATAGTCTAAATTGCCAATATAAAAATTAAAAACTAAAAAAGTGCCATTATTCAGTTTGAGTAATTTAAATTGAATACATTAATTAGTAGTTAAGATTGAAAACTAATTTATATGAGGAAATATAATTTTCTCTTCAGTAGTTAAGAAATTCAAAAACTTAATTTATCAAGTAATTTCATACAAAGAGAATATTTAACGTGAAAGAACGCACGAGATTTATTTGAACTTTTATGAGAAATATCATTTTGTACAAAACCGACGAAAGAGTACTATACACAAATTAATGATTAAGTAATAGTAATCACTGGTTATACTCTTTTAAAATATGTTATTCACGGAAATACATGCGAAGTCACCTTGTGCGCACTCACGCATATATTACATATGACAAACAAAGGGGAAAAAAAGTATCTGCGAAAGTGGTTTGGTTTAGCACTATTAAAACTTTCATTCATTTGGTCAGGAGATTGGCGTGGTAAGACACTGTCGTGCAAGTGGCGAAATTTTATTCGCTGTACTTTCTTAGGAATGTACTGAAATGTTGATATACCTACTACTGGGAATTCAAAAAGAAATACAGTATTCTAGAAGGCCATGGAAGCTGCGAAGTTTACTCTGAAGTCATTAGTGCCGATGTAAATTAAAAAGATGCATTGTCTGGCAGGAATTACTACGAACAGTGATGATCAAGATCGAAGTGAACTTAACAGTTCTGAAAATCCGGCTTTGCGGAATAGCTTCTCATCCATTTCAGGTGCACTGCCACAGAATTTGGCGTTATAATCTCTTCCAGGAACGACGTCACACATCCCACATATATTTCGTTCAAAAGGGCAAAACGAACGGCCATAGAAAGTTACACTGCAGCAGTGCTAGAAATTGAAACGGAACTGTTGGAAAAAAAAAAAAAAAAAACAGAGAGGAAAATACCAGATGACGCTGAAGAAGTGGACTTCCTCTGTAACAACAGTTTCATCCCCCGCGCAAACAGAATCCGGCCTGACAACCTCTTAGTCTTCTAAAGCCGTTTAGAGAGCTTGTGCAGGAGTTTGCGTACCCAGGAAGTTACCCTCCGATTCAGTCACTGCATTCGATGGGCTTCTCCAGTCGTATCCTACAGCATCAGAAATTACAAAACTGAGGTTGGCACCATTGAAAATCGACTAACCTTAACCTGAGACAATTAGTTTTTTAAAGGGAGCCTTACAGAAAAATTTTCCATTGCCTCGGTAACTCTTTACTAAAGTCTGCAGTCTTATTTATTTCTTCGTTAATTTAATTTCATGCTTTTATGTTAACATTTCATTTGAATAAGCGTTTATAATGGTAACTCTAAATGAAAATCACTTCCATAACATTTTTTTGTTATTTTTATCATGACTTTTATAATGTTTAATACCAGAATTCTGCACATAAAAATTATACGTCACTTTCTGCTTTATGCTCGTCATTGTAAATTAATTTTCTGTTGGTTATTTTTAACTACCCGTGATTACGCCATTTTTATAAAATTAGGTAGGTGTATGTCATACGTCGAAGCATTGAAAATTTATTCAAAGATTTGTTGCTATACTCCATTCACGGTTATTTCAAACTTTTCTGAAGCCTTGCTAAAGTTCTACTTCCGAGATATTCCTCCGCTTCATGCAAACAAACACCTATTTTCTCTCTGGCTTCATTTATATTAGTTTTAAATGAAATATTATAATTTATAGATAAAATGCAAGCACAACTTCAATCTATAAAAAATAAGGCACTTTCATGACATATTCAGGTAACAACTAAACACGTAATACTTGGGGTGTTTTTCTAAAGGTTTGATTCAAAAAGTGGGAAGACACTGCGACTCGACCATAGCATCCCATTGCCGAGATATTTTGTTCGAACCCAGGCTCCTGCGGGAAGTGTGGTGGATACTGCTCGGAATACACCCGTTCCTTCCCCGTCTTCATTCCACCGCTGCCCCGTCATTGTCTCATCTCGCTCATTCTCGATGTGCTGGCCGAGAACAACAACTCTGCCCCTCAGGCAGGGAAGCATGCCTCGCCGGCGCCAACTTCTCATTCCGTCCATATCTACAATATCTCAGCTGGGAACAATGTTGGTTTTTTTTTATCTGACTTGTGTATAATTTATTTTAAAAAATAGAATCTCTCTCATTGAAACGCTTGATTTCACTGTAGCATTTTACTTAATTGTAAATGTGGACCTGATTTATAATTTCTCCAAAATTGTGCAACAAACCTAAATAATATTAAGATGACTTTAATAATTTTTCTAAATCAGTTTTGTTTAACACTGACAGTTACGCTTGCGTCTGTTCAACGTGCGCCCCGTACTCAATTGCTTTCGGCGGTAGAGTACGTACATACATTGAGGCTACGGTTACACTGGATCCGACTTTGACCGCTTTCTCTCTCTCTCTCTCTCTCTTTGACGGCCGAACAGTCAACCGATTGTTCTGGCGACTGAAATGGTTACGCGGGCCCGGAATTTTCATCCGATGTTTGCTTTAGTTCCCAACTTTCTCTGTGGCAAGATGGACGGAATTTACGTTCAGCAGCTAAACGTGCTGTGTGAAAACACTTTATTGAGATACTTCTTGTTTGAGGGTGAAGTGAGTGAATGGGTTAACGATATTTCTGCAGTGAGGTATGATCGCGGGGAGTTTCACTCATTGTTCTCCAGACCATTTGGAACTCACAAAATTTGGGGAATACTTCAGGATGAAGCCAGAAACCTCCTTATACATTTTTAGCGGGATCAGACCGTACATACAAAAATACTCTAATTTCAGAAAGTGCATATCTCCAGAAGAAAGACTTGCCGTAACATTGAGGTATGTAAAATTTACCTATGACCAGACTTAGTCCATACCACATTGACTTTTTTCATACCAAATGTTTCGCCAAAACCTTTTATAGGCACACAATTATTTTTGAAATATTGTGATAGATTTGNTTTCATACCAAATGTTTCGCCAAAACCTTTTATAGGCACACAATTATTTTTGAAATATTGTGATAGATTTGAATTAAGTTGGTACCTACCTACGTGCAAAGTTGGATATGTCATGGTAAAATTTATTTCCTTTTTAATTGTCATTACCTTTACATTGTTCAATGTATATGTACCTATTTATTTATTCCAATATGTTATTCTGTCCTGTTGTTAACTGAAATCGAAAATACATGAGACGGCTGTTTTAAAAGAAAACAATTATGTTTATGAGTTATATTTTTTAATGAGCACAGATATACCAAAACAACTCGTACAGTATAAAAACAAGTAATTGGCGGGAAAATTGATCTCTACTGATCGGTCGAGAAAGTGTAGGTATCGGAGACATTTTCGGTAATCCCTTGCGCACATGTGGTTATATATGAACGCAAACTGATTGGAGCCCCGTCGCTCGACGACTGATGACCTNGGTAATCCCTTGCGCACATGTGGTTATATATGAACGCAAACTGATTGGAGCCCCGTCGCTCGACGACTGATGACCTTCTGGGGAAGAAATTGAAGATTAAGTTTGTGACGGTGAATAGTAAGCCATTTGGAGTTGCGTGTTTTCCTCTTCCATTAACACTTGAATTCGTGTTCTCACTGCTAGCTTCCACTGTTTGGAGATTGCACGAAAATGTGGCAACAAACTCATTAAGAAGTGGTAGTCTTCATCTTTAACCTCCTCAGATAATGTTGATGCATTTCTCTATTTCTCAAATNCAAACTCATTAAGAAGTGGTAGTCTTCATCTTTAACCTCCTCAGATAATGTTGATGCATTTCTCTATTTCTCAAACTGTTCGGATTTTCTCTTCTCCAGTGGAAGAGACTGAGCCATACTATCTGATTAGGATGTTTTAGTTTTCACCTTCGCAGCAGGTGTCTTGAAAGCCTTGTTACTTGCACTGCTGCCAATGCCATATTGTGTGCCAGTGGCATCAGCAGCAGCAGCTTCTTGTGGGTCTTCAGTAAAACTACTAGCCTCCCTCCATGACTTCATCTT
>NQII01013450.1:0-17692 GCA_002778355.1 Clitarchus hookeri
GTGACTGCAGGGCGGAGGGGTGTGTAACAGTTACTCCCTTTGTTCCTTGTCGTGCGGACAGCCTTTCCTTCAGGCGCTGTGGTGTGCACTCCTTTCAGTTCGCATCCTCCACAGTTTTTGACTGATTTTTACTGGGTTTTTTTTCTTGTGGCATGCCAATTAAGAGTAGTAACACTACAACCCATGTATTTTATCGCTGTGGACTCGCAAATTAATTTTAAATCAGTTTTTATTGCAATTAACAAATTGCAATAAAAGTTTATTTAAAATTCATATTTCCTGGGATGTTTATATTTTTTTGGCGGTTCTTGAGAATGGCCTTGCAAAATCGCTGCCTCGGTAAATCCAGTACTATTAAAATTCGGGGCTCTACTGTACATACAACCATCCTGACCTATGAGCATTAACTTTAGGTATGAAAAAAATTCACATTTAAGTTATGCACATACGTATGTACGTACAGACGTATGTATGTGTATTATAGTTTGAGCCCTCTCCATACTTATGATGTGTGTCCATTTAGGGGTTGCTGGTTGGATTTACTAGATGACAATTTTTGAGTGTGTGTTATGAATGTGACCCAGTTGTATACATTCATGTTTGTAATGAGTTTCTGCAATGCTTTTTCCATCAGTCACCTGCATGTAGACATCCCTGCCAAGTTCCTGACGTGTGAGCCAAACTTATCNAAATTACTACGTGTTTCAAAAATCTGCCGGATATCATTCTCCCCCCATTTCTGTATGTCAAATGGCTCAGTCGCCATTTGGGGCACTAAAAAGTGAAAGCACAAAATAAATTAATATTATTTAATACTATTTCTGTATAAAATACTTTATAAGTAATAAATGTAAAAGTGAAAGGTCTTCAGTGGTTTTTGTACTGAGCTTCTACTGTATTTACTGCATGTTTTAAGTAGAGTGTAACTTGAATATTCACACACCATTTTCAGCATGCAGTTTTTGAGTTTATTTTGGAATCATGTGTTCATTGCATTGCCATGATTCTTACCCTCTTATCTCCTACCTTTTACAGTAGAGCCCTGTTATAACATTCCCATTTATAACATGTTCCTGGTTAATAAATTACCTTCTCTTGGTACAAAATCTTTTACAGTGGAAATTTTTCCTGTTTTAAAGATTTACCTTTTATAAAATTGGCATTTTTGGGTCCCTTGTAAATGTTATAGCAGGGTGTAATATCTTGTCCATTGTACATATTTATGCTGACTTAGTGTTTGCATTCAAGGTGATTTTGTTTAATTCTAGACATTCTGCTACTGCAATTGTGCAGTACAATAATTACAATTTTGCTCAGTTAGTGGTGTGAGAGTTGCATTTTTTTAAAATCACATGTCAGAAATGAATGGTTGGTGGTGTGTTAAACAGCTAGCAGACATGTGATATTGGTTGTACATATCAGTATGTGTGGATTTGTGTAAATCATTTGAATGTTATTGCTCAACAAAATGTACAGATTACTCTGTAAACATGATTGTTGTTGTGTCAGACAAAGCAAATGAAGAAACAAGCTTGTTTTATCATATGCTTTGTCACATCACCCCTGTGTCCCACCCATGATTTTTCCAGCGTAAACGAGAGGTTATGTAGCAGTGATGCAGATAAGATTGTATGTGTGGAGGGTGATTAATAGCTATTATGTGGGAGTGTAAAAAATTTTCTCTCAATGTTAATGTATTTTTAGCTTCCCAGCGCAGAGCATTTGTGTAGCAACCCTACATATTGCAAGATAACATGCACGTGGGGTTTTTTTTTGTAGAAATGTAAGAATTCGCATGTCTAAGATACATACGTTCTAGTACAGAGTAGCGTAGTTAATAGAGAAGTTGATACATACATATGTCTAAACTAAGGCTCTTTGTGAAACTGTGGTTGGACACAGTTAGTACGTATACTGACAATATACAAATATGAATAGCAGGTCTTTTGATTGTTATTCGAGTCATAGCTGTCTTGCATATTTAGCTGCACTGATGTGACAGGGGCTTATTAAAGTCTGTCAGGATGATTATTTATGACCTGGGTCCCAGATGCACATACTGTTGTGCAGAAGAGTGTATGCAGGAGAGAGAGAGCCCCACCAACAGGCGATACAGTGCAAGCATCTGAACCATAGACAAGCAGCCTGTGGTTGCTAGCATCTTGTATAAGTGTTAGCTCTGGGAACATGACCAAGTGGTAAAACTCTGCAGTTATTGCACACATTCTACAAATACATTTTTTTAAAACATTGTGGGAAACATAGTTCTGTGAACTTACCTGCAAACAAATAATTAGTTTGTTTGGAATGTGTTCATAACGTAAAATAACTAAAAGTCGAGTTGCACCTTGAAGAGGTGTGCATCATGGAACATAGTACCTGCGTGTGTGACCAATGATGTGCCAGTTGCTGTGACCATCTGGATGCTTTTAATATACACTGTTTCTTACTCACGCCTCAGTGTTGTGTTCTGTTTGTCTCAAAACAGTTATTGTGTGACCAGGACGAATTGCGTTTCACACACTGTGACTCGCATATATGTTCAATGCGTGAATGCAAAATAAGTTTTAATGTGTGGGTTTTCAGCCTGAAATGTGAATGTGTGATTTTGTCCATGATAGTATCTGACCCTGCCTTAACGCTAATGTTCTTGGCATGGCAGCATTTTTGTTTTATCTTTGTGCCAAATAATCCATGCCGGTTAGTAAAATTTAATGGAAAGCAAAACTTACTTGCAGCATAATTATTTTTATAATACTTAAGAAAATTTGCATTTTAATCATGCTCTAGCTTTTTGGTTTGATGGCATGTTAACTTTTATTAAGCTTTCAGTGGACAGTGATGTATGTTTTATGTTCGTGTTTGATTTTGTTGTGTTTTATTTGTCTGTGTGAAGATATTGTTTGTGAAAGTATTGTGAACAGTTTTGTTATTTTTAGAGATATGTTGATAAATTATCTATATTATATTGATCATTGAGCATGATGCA
Organism: Clitarchus hookeri; assembly: GCA_002778355.1. Classification (NCBI taxonomy): domain Eukaryota; kingdom Metazoa; phylum Arthropoda; class Insecta; order Phasmatodea; family Phasmatidae; genus Clitarchus; species Clitarchus hookeri. The sequence continues at coordinate 2,990 of NQII01013450.1, forward strand.
GTGAAATGTTGCATGCATTGCACTAATCAATCTTTTTGTTAGTATCGATGTTAATTTTATTAATATATTCACCTACTTAAACCCTTTCACCAGACCCCAAAATTTACTACCAGAAAATCTAATTTTGCCTTTATTTTCACCATTCAATAAATTCTGTGTTACTGTTTTGCTCAGAACAATTATTAAGAGGTTTGTAATAGTTTTTAACGAACTGTATTTTCATTAATACAACTCAAAAATTTTTTAAAAATTTGGGAAAGTTTATTTTAGGTACAACAATATTTCAGTAGTTTTGATGTTAGTATGCACAATAACAGCTTATTTTTGGTAGATATTTTTCAATTTTTTTTTTTTGCATACAAAATGCAATGGTTAACTTCTACTTAATTGTAAAGTTTTTGTTTCATAAGGAGCATTTCATAAACATTTATCTACATTGTCATGATAAATGTCATTTTAAAATGTGTGTAGAAAACATATACTGTAAAAGACTAAAACTGAAACTTGTGAACGTGCTGCCTGTTGAATAGTTTGAATTGCAGTGTAGCCTTCTGCTTAAAGCAGATGGTAGATGAGGACAGGGAAGCAGTATCAGACAGACACTGAGGAGTTAGGGCACTAATGAAGATATAGCCCAGAAACAAAAACTCTGATCTCAGATTGTTTTTTTTTTTTTTTTATAAAGTATGCCCGATGAGAAAAAAGTTATTTAACCCAATTGATTACCAAATTTTACATAGTTTTGTTTGGTTTTTCGTAGACAAATAATATTTGTGGGGCAATTCATATTTTCTCTAGACTACAGCCGTAAAATGCGGGTTGTCTTGCATCCTATGTTTATGTAACTACAGTATTAGGAATATAAAAATTGATGACTTTCTTTTTTGTCAATTCAATTTATTTAAATTGCCTGAAATGTTTCTCTCATGAATAGTTGAATTGTTGATTGTGCGAATGTAAATTTTTTTCTCATGGGGCAAAAACAAAAAATTATTACGAACTTTTGTGAAACTGAAATAAAAATGAAAAAGTATTTTATAAGAACTCAGTCTTAATTTTATAACATTTTAGCAAGGTACCCAACAAAATTATTGCGATACCGAACCAAAAAAATTGGAAATGTGTATTTATCACAGGATTTCTAGCCTATATTTAAATGTTCATTTTATGTAGTTATTTTGGTTATAAAATAATGAAAACAAAGATTATTATTCACAGATAAAAATTTCCTAATGAAAATTCATTAGACACCCGAATGTTTATCGAAACTGAAAATTTTTGTTTTGCTACTACTTTTGGCAAACAAATTTTTATACAAAAATAAAAAATAAAATTTTCGTTTTTAATTTTAGTTTTATTACACCTAATATTTGCACAGCCTTACTGTTTAAGATATCTGAAACAGGAAATTACTTTGAAAATAATGTATTTACTGTCACCGCACATAAAGACAAGTCTGGCATGGTTAAGATAGTTCGTTTTTGCCTGCATGTCTCAATGTGGCAACTAAATTCTGGTTCCCAAATGGAATTTCAACAGAAAACTTCAATACACTTTTCTATCTCTATCTCTCTGCCTCCAAACAACTTTATGTGGCTTTTGTCTTACAGCTCACTTATAAACCACTGTGAAGTTGCAATATACCTTCTTCTGAAGTTATGTTGTGAAGAAATTACAAATATTTAGGGCATAATATATGGTGATAATCTAAAAGTTGTAGAAAGAAATTATGAAGCTGTCCCAATGCAGCACGAAGTTACAATACTGTAGTCTACTGAGTTTGATGATGTAGCAAGTTTGTGTCAAAGTTAGTTAAGCACTTTTAAAATCAGCCTTTAAAAATCACCTTTTTGTAACTGCATATAAGTTTTCATAATCATTGAATAGTTTACTCTCAGATTCATATACTATACAATAGAACCCTGTTTTAACATTTCTTAAGGGACCCAAGTAATGTCAGCCTTATAAAAAGGAAACTTTATGAGTGTAATTTTGTATTGAAAAATGTGTTTGTGGACCAAGAGAAGGCAGTTTATTAAACAGGAAAATGTTACAACAGGGTTCTGTTCTATTGGATACTGGTTGTTAGTGTTACGGTTCAGTCACTGGAATTTCACACTTTTCAGAAGCCTTGCTGTTCGACCCCCTACTTTCACCTAGCTTCTTTTCCCAGGACGGGGTTTAACGGGGACATAAGCTGTGCCATGTCTGGTATAAATTCTCTAAGCCAATTGCATAGCCACAAGAATCATCTTAGCTGTTTCTTGGTGGTGGGTTCTTCTGCCTCCAATCTGGCGCGAATATGTCCAGTTCTTTTTAGGGGATGAGCCGCAGTCTTACACTAAGATAGGCACATAAGTTTTAATTACGTGATTCCCTGCCTTTCAGTTGGGGGAGTGTCACTTACAGGAGATGACTAAGACAATACACACAAGAAAGAGCAGACGGCAGTTAAACNAGTGTCACTTACAGGAGATGACTAAGACAATACACACAAGAAAGAGCAGACGGCAGTTAAACTGGAAACTTGTTTTATTCTCTCTAGAATAAGAGGCGGTGACCCATGCTCTCCTACCAAGGCTCTGATTATCTCTTCTGAATGAAGCAAAGATAGGTGAAGGTGCTTGTCGGCTTGAAGAGCTTGACCAGAAGGGCGAAAATAGAAGAGCACAGAGCAACTAGGTAGCCGTGATAACAACTAAACCCTAACTGAAGTTAAGTGGGTGTCCTGAAGGGACTTAGGGGGAGTATGGGGTGTGGGTGTTGATGGCAATGTAAAGTTTTAGGGGGAACGACGACTCTTCTGGGGCTGCAGCAGGTGTTGAAGAAGACGGGTGTTGGTAGCTGAAGATCAACTGGTGGTCTCTCGTGAGGAGAGCAAACAGAGCAGAGAGTGTTGACACGACTTGTGCGAAGGCGAGCTGCTGATGTGAACTGCCATTCTACGGCGGTGTAGGGTCATATATTCCCTGCTCTGAGGGTGGCAGGGGTAGCTCCTCCCTCAGTAGATGTTGCCTAACTGCTGCCATTTCTCGGGGCAGAAGGAAGCAGGTCTCCGTGCTATACTGGGTTGCGTCAGCTGAACGAGGTTAGACGCAATTTTGCTGGTGTGGTTGTCTAGTATCTTCCCATTTCACTGGGTTTTAGTTAAGGCGGTGTCAATTTAATATATTTTTCCTTCTGGTTTATTACGGGCGCCGGGCATCCACCTTATTATACAAGACGTAATGTTGGTTTGGGTAGCTGCAGTTCAGGGTTGCATCACTTGTAGGACACGTGGCGCACACGTGATAATGCGTAGTTGCAGCAAAAAAAGTAGTAGTCTGTATACGCTTCACACAACTATCATTCATCTGTTACAACCCCTGAGAATTTTGCTTTTTATTTAATTAATTTTTTGCTGCTAAAGCAATTAAAAATGCATATTTGTGAATAGATAACAATTATAATGTTTTTATACCAGTGCTATCTGAAATGCCAACTATATATTAATAAAAAAAATGTACCAAAACTCAGTTCATTAACATTTTATATAAAAACTTTCCTTTCTTTTCTTTGCAAACATAGCATTTCCTTTGCCATTTTTATTTATACTTACTACAAAATAATTATAATTTACATACAAAACTTAAGTTAATTTTGTTTAACTGAAAAAATACAATTCTTAAACGTCAATGTTATAAAAAGTATGAAGATACTGTGAATAGACTAATGTATACACGAGGTGAAAGCTCCACTATGGGCAGAAAAAGGAACTCGGCAGGCATTTAAAAAGTGCTTATTTTCCTTTGACCAGCAATGTACAGTACATACTAAAATATTTTAACCAAAATATATGTTTCAATAAATGGTGTAATGTAGATATCTGTTTGCATTGTGTACTATGAAATATTTCCACTTGTGAAAATATGTTTTTTTTTTTTTAAATTAGACACAGTGCGTGTTGATTTGCATTGGGTAAATGGCTTTTTTTTGTACAGTTTCAAAAGTTTCTGGCAGTTATTTTTACAATTGTAAGAGAGATTGATTCATGTAGCAATTTTTATACTACTGCATTCCAATGCTTCATGCCATTTTCTCCATAAAATTGCTTTCTGCAGTGAATATATGAACTGTTTGTTTTATGTAATTATGTCCGCAGTAAATTGTGAGGGCAAATTCTTAATTAAGAGATGTGTAAAGTTAGCATTAAAAAGTTGTTCATGCCTACAAAGTAATTTCACTTCTACTGTAGTATGTGCTGCATATTTTAGGATGGTTTGGTTTCTTAACACTTGAGTTTGATTGATTAATTTTAATGTTAGAAGTTTAGGCTGTTAACTTTTTCAGTAGATAGTCTAATACATGGAAATTACGCTTTGAGAGTTGTCCCATGCAGAAACCAAAATTTGCCAGAAATGTGTAATGTTTGTGAATCATGATGTGGTTGTACTGCGCAGATTATGTTTTAGTAAAAAGAGAGGTAGAATTAGTAATTGTATTTTGAAGAATTTTTGTTAATTTATTGATTAGATTCAGACATGATATTTGCTTATAAGTTGCATATGTCCTGTCAGAAATGCAAGATGGTACAACAAAGTGATTTGTAGAAATTGGGTGAATGTAATTAATTGTATGTTGTAGAATAGTACATTCTCCAGTACTTAGTCCTGCTGTTGGATTAGTCATAACACAAGTTCTGATGGCATTGTGTTGGCTCCTTCCTGTGAACATGGAAATGACTCTGGCAGTTGATAGTGGTGGTAGTGTTGGCAGATGGTGATTCTGATTGGAAGTGATTTAGCTAGTGATGAAGTGCAGGTGGTGGGATGATTCCACATTTTTACTGTTTGGTTTGCATTATTTAAGTCACAGCTGTAGTAGTCAAAAGTTATTAAATTGGCATGAAATTACAGTTCTGAATAATACCGCTTAGAGCAAGTTGATAATGCATGACAAATGCAGTAAGTATAACTAGAGTAGGGTGTAAAAATTTTTCAAATTTGAAAATATTCTTTTGTTTTAAAAACTTGCATATCTCTGCTGACATGTGTGGGGCTTTGTCATGTATGTAGTAGTCTGGGACTTTTCCTGCCTCTTGAAAAATTTGTACTGCAGAAAATGCACTGTGTAATTCCCTACCATGGTAGGTTAATAGGTATTTCATTGGTTTACTTAGACATGATTAACCTCAGTAACAAAAGGCTAATGATGAGCGAGTTTTATTTTTACAGTTTTGAGTCCAGTTGAGTTCTGTATAAATTTTAGTTAAAAAAAATTTATTTGTATCATAAATGTAAATTTGTACTTTTGTACAGTTGATTATTGTACTGTAAACGCATGTACCGATAAACCGTATACGCAGTTACTTTTCAATGGTCCCGACAAAACTCCTATATAAATAATAATAAAGTTTACTGCTTGTATCATTTATTGGATGTTGTGTCGATCAAAGTACAGTGCATTTCGGTCCCGTCATGTAAGATTTCCCATGACAATTGTTTTTAAGCTGGTGGTTTATAGAAATGTCTTGTAACTGGACGCGAAATACGTCATGCGCTGCCGTTTATCACTGTGCGTTGTTTACGTCCGCTGCATGGTGTGACGTGCGAGTCTGGTTTTCTTCCTTCCCTTACATGCCTTTGAGAGAGGGGAAGTTTTTGCCTAGCAAATGGAAAAGCATGTCCTCCCAGCCATTGTCCCTTACACACCTGGACACAGTGCAAGTAAAGTGCGCCTGGCAATCAAAATAGTTGCACCTATCATCACTAGTATTTCAAAGCAAATAGTTTTTCCTGAAAATGTTATGCAATACATTTTAACAAGGAATTATTATTTGCTAAGGTGTTTTCTTTTGTGATTAAAGGTAATTTTTTCCCATAAAGTTTACTGTTTACGTGTATCTGGCGCATCCCCTATGCTGCCGCGACCATCATGAATACACTGCCCGATCGATAGTGTCTCCACGTGCTCTCAGGTGATCGTGTGTGCGCAGGACATTCAAAATTTGACTTGCATTCAGCGTCATATTATTTTTGTTTTCAGACGATTTTGCAAGTTTTAGGTCGGCTTGCATTTGGTGTGTATTACAATCAATTGTATACAAATTTTGAGATTATATATTCTTTATTGAAATGAGTTGAGGGGAAATGTTTTTTAATCGTCCCTTTTTTTTGTTTTTTTTTTATCAGTTTAACTTTATTCTTTGATAATGTACAGCTCTGATTTTACTCAAAATGAAGTGTTATACTGTAGTGTCAGAAATTGTATTTTATTGAAGTACATGTCAGTACCCTCACGTACTGAAATCACGCATTTATGGAATTTTTTTGACAGTCACCTGAAAAACTGTAGATAGGGAGTCAACTGTATACGGGTATAAGATAAGGAGTCTTTTTTAATCAATTATATGGCTCTATGTATTTGTGTCGTACTGAGACTACACCTGTCAACCTTGACAGTTTCCGGTCGTGCTATCTGTTGCCTTGCATAACGGCACCACACGGCGGCAAGAAGAAGCTGTATATTACGCATCATCTGGTTTTATCGCAGTCGAACATCACTAGTGTCCACACATTTAACGGAGTTGTTATAATTCAAAAACAACGTAAGTGGTTTAGCAACATAAAATTATCGATTCACCAAGAAAGAAAAAGTGATTGTTAGGCGCAAATATTTGTTTACTTATAACTTAAATGGACAGTGACTACTTGCACATTCAGTAGTTCAATGCCTTTTATAAAAACTTGATTCGAATGACGAGTCCATCTTTGTTTGTTCTACTCAAATATATTTTTTGAATCTCGACCCATCACTCCAAAAAGATTACACTACCACCATAACTAAAAACGTAGTCACATTAACAACCATCATCTGCAGACCAAAATACTTGCTGCTTCTGCTAGAATTCGCTAATCAAATCAAACTTGTGAAGGTTAAATATAAAAAAAAAAAATTTTTAATTCTTCAATTCTAGCCTGAATCTGTAGAATCAAACCGATAATTGAATCGTCCTGCTACTAATATACGCGCACACACACTCACACACACACACACATATATATAGTGTGTTTGGAGGGGCGGGGTAATAAGCACAGTATTTATTAAATAAATTGTGTTNTGGTTTTCTTCCTTCCCTTACATGCCTTTGAGAGAGGGGAAGTTTTTGCCTAGCAAATGGAAAAGCATGTCCTCCCAGCCATTGTCCCTTACACACCTGGACACAGTGCAAGTAAAGTGCGCCTGGCAATCAAAATAGTTGCACCTATCATCACTAGTATTTCAAAGCAAATAGTTTTTCCTGAAAATGTTATGCAATACATTTTAACAAGGAATTATTATTTGCTAAGGTGTTTTCTTTTGTGATTAAAGGTAATTTTTTCCCATAAAGTTTACTGTTTACGTGTATCTGGCGCATCCCCTATGCTGCCGCGACCATCATGAATACACTGCCCGATCGATAGTGTCTCCACGTGCTCTCAGGTGATCGTGTGTGCGCAGGACATTCAAAATTTGACTTGCATTCAGCGTCATATTATTTTTGTTTTCAGACGATTTTGCAAGTTTTAGGTCGGCTTGCATTTGGTGTGTATTACAATCAATTGTATACAAATTTTGAGATTATATATTCTTTATTGAAATGAGTTGAGGGGAAATGTTTTTTAATCGTCCCTTTTTTTTNTATACAAATTTTGAGATTATATATTCTTTATTGAAATGAGTTGAGGGGAAATGTTTTTTAATCGTCCCTTTTTTTTGTTTTTTTTTTATCAGTTTAACTTTATTCTTTGATAATGTACAGCTCTGATTTTACTCAAAATGAAGTGTTATACTGTAGTGTCAGAAATTGTATTTTATTGAAGTACATGTCAGTACCCTCACGTACTGAAATCACGCATTTATGGAATTTTTTTGACAGTCACCTGAAAAACTGTAGATAGGGAGTCAACTGTATACGGGTATAAGATAAGGAGTCTTTTTTAATCAATTATATGGCTCTATGTATTTGTGTCGTACTGAGACTACACCTGTCAACCTTGACAGTTTCCGGTCGTGCTATCTGTTGCCTTGCATAACGGCACCACACGGCGGCAAGAAGAAGCTGTATATTACGCATCATCTGGTTTTATCGCAGTCGAACATCACTAGTGTCCACACATTTAACGGAGTTGTTATAATTCAAAAACAACGTAAGTGGTTTAGCAACATAAAATTATCGATTCACCAAGAAAGAAAAAGTGATTGTTAGGCGCAAATATTTGTTTACTTATAACTTAAATGGACAGTGACTACTTGCACATTCAGTAGTTCAATGCCTTTTATAAAAACTTGATTCGAATGACGAGTCCATCTTTGTTTGTTCTACTCAAATATATTTTTTGAATCTCGACCCATCACTCCAAAAAGATTACACTACCACCATAACTAAAAACGTAGTCACATTAACAACCATCATCTGCAGACCAAAATACTTGCTGCTTCTGCTAGAATTCGCTAATCAAATCAAACTTGTGAAGGTTAAATATAAAAAAAAAAATTTTAATTCTTCAATTCTAGCCTGAATCTGTAGAATCAAACCGATAATTGAATCGTCCTGCCACTAATATACGCGCACACACACTCACACACACACACATATATATAGTGTGTTTGGAGGGGCGGGGTAATAAGCACAGTATTTATTAAATAAATTGTGTTAAATTTTCTAAAAATTAGTATCTTTCTGTGTATTTATTTCTTGGATATCACGAAAACATTTTCAAGATTGTTTGCTGGCAGAATCACATGATAGTTGTGGTTGGCAGCCATCATAGGCATTGGCATAGTGAGTGTGTGTTCTGGTAGTGGGTAGTCTCATTCCAAGGATCTAAATGCCAACACCTTAATTTAACATGCTTTCTTAGAGGAAGTTAGAACACGTCTTCCTCTTGTACTTACAATGAAACCATCAAATAAAACAAGAAATACTGTCACACTCTATATATTTATCTCAGTCTTTGGTAAACGTAAGTGACAGGGGAGGAGGTTTTTTTTTCTTCCTAATGTGTTGGTCCCGTGCATACCTGTACCATCCCGTAGTCACGTCTGGCAGCCATCAGATGATGTTCAGCAAACTTTATCACCTGCCAACTACTACAGTAATTGGCAGGGAGTAACATCATGAGAGGTGCAGCCAATCAGAACTCGCCAATCATGTGCAGTACCACCAGCATTGTCAATTCTGCCAGAGCTCAAACTTTCTTCAAAGAGTTGCTTCTGAAACTGTATCCATGGTAGCTCATGTGAGTGGGTTAAGTTCCTGAATACTTGGAGCATTAGTGGTCAAAAATTCAGTTAGCTGTAGACACTAATGTTCTATACATCACATTACCTATTTCTATCAGGGTTCCTTTTTCCTTTTCATTTTTCCCCCTCTTGATTTTGTGGAAATTACTGAAAGTTCCTGCTTACAAGAAATAAAAAATTAACTATATAGCTCTAGCAGATTATTTTGTGCTAGACTTTTTGGTCTCTCTTTTATAGTGCATATTTTCATATCAGAAATGTAATATGTTCATAAATTAAATTGACTTTATCTCAAGTTATTGAAAATATGGGTGCACACAAAAACTGTCCAAATTTTTATTTACTCTGTATCTTTTGCCAGGGAAATGGAGGAATATCTATATATCAGTTCTATTGCCTAACTTAAGTAATTTAAGCACTGCTGTCTTTTGAGTTTGTGTACCCTAAAGAATCCCTGTGAACTCAAATGTGGCATTAGCTGAAATGACACAACGTTGTTGAGGTTCAGTTAAAGCTGCCCATTTTCTACGTATTGCTTTGTTATCTGCCGTCCTTTAACTTTGTACAAAAACAAAATTGTGTTCATGAAGTATTGTAGCGTGTTCATTGACTTGGCAAGTTGAATTTGTGCTGTGTTGTCGGTTGTGTGTGCAATAAAGACTTGGCCAAACGACACCAGCTAAACTTGCCTTTGATGTGTTGGTGCATGAACTGACCTTGCAGCACACGTATGTGTGCACTTTGGGATTTACTGTGGTTGGGCAAAGTACAGAGCTGTACTTGCATTACACACAAGGGTACCGGCTAGCAGAATGAGCTACTAGAGTTGACAGGATAGTGTTTGGTGATATATGCAGTGTTCCTTTTTTAACAATCCCACAAAAACTTTGTTGCGCACTTGTCTTCCTTTGTGGTTTTATATATTAAGAAGTTGGCTTTCACAGTGTCATACTTGTGCAGAATAAATAGGTCTTGAGTCCGAATGACAGTAACTTAGTAACTTGTCTAAAGAGGCCAGGTTACCTGTGATGTTAGATGCTTTTAGTCTTGTCATGTTTTGAAAATAAAGTTAAGTAGTTTCAAGGGGCCAGGAATTAATTTTGCAAAATGCTGGTAAGTGTGACAAAGGAAATTTAGTCTGTAGGACCATTACATGGGACCAAATAAAATATGTACAGTACTTGTAAAATGCTTCAAAGCCTGTAAAGAAGGAATAGGAAGAAAGGGTTTTTCTGTAGTCAGTTTGCTATGTATACTGTTCTACACTAACACAACCCACATCCCCAACATTTTTTGACTAATTTAATCTGTGCAAAAAAAAAATGCAGAGAATCGCATATTGAATGTGTTTATTTTATCACGTATTTGTACTTTCATATGAAGTATAAATTTTAAAGATTACAAAAGTTATAAGATTATAGGATGACCTTATCTGCAGTAATTTTCGTTTCTTCTCCATTGTGACATCAATGCCAAATTCAAAATACCGTCACCAAATTTGTATTCCGTGCACAAAAATGGCCTTGGCCTTTGCATTTGATCATGCAGTCAGGAACACAAATATTTAGATAACTGCATCAGCGTACGAGTGAATAATAAAGTGAAATATTTGGACATACGCTGTTGAAGCAATGGAGTTTGTACAACTTATTTTGCTTTATTCACCTTCATTGCTAGAATCTTCAAATAAACGATCAGTGAAACCTACACACATTGTTGAGGGCACTAGTGTTGCATGTACGCAGTAGCCATTTTGAGTAAAGTGATTTGTTTACTCTCTACGCTTATCAATGTATCGCTATTTTGAAGTGAAATACGGTGAAATTTTTTGTAGACGACACTTGCATGGTTTATGTATTAATAACGGACATAGATAATAGTTTTGGAGATAAAAATTTCACGGTTCCGAAAGTAATATATTTGGATAAATGGAGGTAAATGTGCAGTGGTCCCGACTGCTCTTTAAGAGCTTTGGGTGAAACTTGTTTACATTTCTTTGTACTGCTATAGTTTTGTTACCTGTAATCATTTATAAAGAGATTTTACACGCTATTTAAACAATAGTTATTGTGCCTCAAGTATACAATATAGTCGAGATATAAAAGATTGCAAGAAATGGTTTTGTACACCTCTGTGGTATAAGAATTATTTCACAGAGATTTTCATAGACTTAAAAATCCATTAAAACGGCAGGCCTGCTGTAATGTAATTTTTGTTCCTAATATATTAATTTGTTTTAATAGGCAGATATTTTATAAATTAAATTATACTTCGCAAAGGTTTATACTACTATTTTTGTCATCAAAAAAAACATTTTAATATGGAGCATCATGTAAATTTCTGCAACTGCAAAGATAGTTTTCATATACTTATTATGGGAAAATTAGAAGTTTTATTTAAATATATAATTGTGTTTCAATATTTAGACTATTTTGACCAGTGCACGGAAATCTGTCTGAGCAGGATACGGTGACATCCCTCTTGACAGCATCGTTAGATGTGTGTGATAGGGTTGAGATCTGGTGACCTTGGGGGGGCCAGACAAGCTGCCGGAAATCTGTGGAATGTTCATCCAACTACTTGATCACAGTTAGGGAGCTGTAGGCCAATGCATATTCTTGGTGTAGTTACAGGTTTCCTGGAGGATACTATAGGCACAGAAATGATTGCACATGACCTACTAGCAGGTAGACGACGACATGTTTACCAGGGAATTCATTTCACCCCACGTAGAGTTCCCACACATTATATGATCACCACCAGCATTATGAATCGTACCCTGCTAACACAGATCACTTCAAGTGCGTGGTGGCAGACAACTACCCTGCCATCGGCATGTGTTAACTTGTAGCTCGGCTCACCCATCCATGCAGGCTTTTCCCACGCGTCGAGAATCCAATGGCAATGTTCCAGCACCCACCTTAATCGTTCAACCTTGTGAAGTGCAGCAAGCAGAGGTACCCTAGCAAAGCAGCTGCTTCGGTGCACCATGGTTAGGAGATGGTTGTGGATGATATGGCTGCTTGCTGGTCATCGTAGTCCAGCATTGAATTTGTAAGTAATCTGCTGTTACCAACAGACTGTCGCCTGTCGTAGATATGTTGTACACCACTGCAGTTGTCCTTTGTGTCGGTTTTACCCAAATTCATGAACTCGTACACACTTAACATGGTGGCCCGTGGAAATCCCAGTGTGTGCACGTCTGAGGTGGAGCACTCCATTCATCTGGCACCAATAGTGTGGTCACAATTAATTGCGGTGAGATCTCAAGGTTTCCTCATTTTATGCTCTTCCGTTTCTCAGGTGATCAAAATGTAAGATATTAGCTGGGTAACCACAGCACATTTTACCAACATAACAGATGTGTGTAACAAGGCATATAGCAAAATATTTGTGAAATTATTATTATTTAGAGGGGTTGAATGAAAGGTCATTTTGCAGAGTACCGATACTTTGCTGGGCTATCCCACAGATAGTGCCGATACAGATAAATTGATTTTTTTTTTTTTTTTTTTTTTGTGATTTTTTGGAGCATCAGAATCTTTACCACCTCTGGAAATAAGCGCCTTACACAATTTGCAAATGGCTTTGTGGAGCAGCTTGTCCAACTTTAAAATGGTCTTAAACCTAATTTTTTTTTATTTTCTTCCATGTCAGATTAAAAATTATCCAACAAATAAATATGCAGACTTACTGGTTCATTTTTTCATATTTGGCCACCAGGCCCAACTCAAGTTCATGCATCCACTATTTGCACAAAGAAATTTTGCTGTATTTTTTTTTACAGGCAGTATGACTGATATAATTTGAGAGTTTTTATTAACACATTTGTAACCCAAAAGTTTACCCGGCACTTTTACTGCAATGCAATATTTCAAATTTATTTATTAAAAACATTTGTAGGCCTAACTATCATGAACAATATGTAAAAAGAAATAATGCATATGTAATTATGCCTAGGAGATTTGTTTCGTCTTATAAATACAAGCTCTCTGGTTCCAGTAGCCACCGGTAAATTAAAAAAGGAAGCTTTAATCAAGTTTTATTTTCATGAAATTCTCTTGGTACAGCCTATGCAGAATTTAATGTGTAGCAGCACCAAAGCCAGTCATATCTGTATCCATTAGGAATTTCAAATTACTTGTTATAAAAATAAAATCAAGAAACTAGTTTTTTGATTGCAAGAATTAGAATACCGTGTGAAAACGCGTGTCTCAAGATAACCAAGTTGAGGTAATTTCCAAGATAATTTAAATCATTTTGATGGTTGAAACAATTTGGACCATGGTTAATCATAACAGATAGCGATCTTGGGTTTGTCTGTATCAGAATCGGTATCTGTCCATCTCCAATTTTTTTTGTGTCTTAGAAAAATTACTTTTGGTACTATTATTATGGTGGGGTGGAAAATGTATTATTAAAGAAAAGTTTAATGTTATTCATTGTGTTAACCTGGCCTCTGAAATNTATTATGGTGGGGTGGAAAATGTATTATTAAAGAAAAGTTTAATGTTATTCATTGTGTTAACCTGGCCTCTGAAATAGTATGTTATGTTCCAAGAAGTGGCTCGCAGTTTCTGTGCCAGTGCCCTAGTGGTGTGTGATTTTAAGTTGTGCTAATGGTCTCCTCATTAGTGGCAATGTAGCATATTTTTTTCCTTTTAAATTAAAAGATTTGCTAGTGAAAGGTTTTAATTTTTCTATAGCATAGTTAGCTAGTTGTGNTGGTACTATTATTATGGTGGGGTGGAAAATGTATTATTAAAGAAAAGTTTAATGTTATTCATTGTGTTAACCTGGCCTCTGAAATAGTATGTTATGTTCCAAGAAGTGGCTCGCAGTTTCTGTGCCAGTGCCCTAGTGGTGTGTGATTTTAAGTTGTGCTAATGGTCTCCTCATTAGTGGCAATGTAGCATATTTTTTTCCTTTTAAATTAAAAGATTTGCTAGTGAAAGGTTTTAATTTTTCTATAGCATAGTTAGCTAGTTGTGTGAAGCTCATAGACTTTTGTATTGTTTCAAGTTAAAACTTGTAAAGACAAAGCAATAAAAATTTTATAAATGCTTTTATTGTAGATTTATATTTGCTAGCAGTTTTAGGTACAGTTTTTTTGAGTTATTGTTTTGATTTTATGACTAAACAGTACAAAAACATTGGAAGAAATTTGAAGTTTTATATTGAGAAATTTCATAAATAAATATTTTATTGAACTTGGGTTTTTTTTACTTTACCTCTGTTGCATTATATTTCCCTTTTTTTTGCTTCCTCTTTCTCATACTCGTATTCCTGTATATATGCATTCTCACATACATGTGTTTGGAAAGTAATGGGTAAAAATTATTTGTAAGATATACACAACTTGCATATCTAGGAAAAAATTGTATATGTATATATTGCCCATATCAACTATGAAGGCTACGTGTTGACAGGTCTAAGAAA